>JAJJKW010001826.1:0-28150 GCA_023805745.1 Isotricha sp. YL-2021b | reverse complement strand
AAAGTTTTTTTAAAATAATAAAAAAATGTTTATATATATTTTTTTATTTATTGAAATAACTTATTGTTTTCAAAAAATAATCGATTCTCATATATATAATTTGGAAATATAATTTTTAATATTATCGTTTAAAATAAAAGTAATTTTTTTTGATTTCCTTTCAGATATCTTGTTATATATTATTCATTTATTCAAATAGTCAGGGATTACTCCATACATTTTTTTTAGATATTTTATAAATTATTATTTATACAATTTAAATAATATAGATTTATATATTTTTTCTAATTTATTTAAAAAGATTAATAAGTATTTTTAAAAAATTCAAAGATTCCAACTTTTTTTAATTCAATTTTTTTATAATAATTAAGCAATAAATTTATTATTTATTTCTTCATACCTTCATTTAAAAATAAAAAATAATTATTATTATCTATATTATATTTATATTTTTTGTTCAACAATTATTTTAAATTATAAAGAAGTATAGGCATATTTATCTTTTTATTGTTTCTACATTTTTATTTCCTTCCAAAGAATTTATAAACTTTAATTTTTTTAAAGAATTTTTTTTTCTATTTATAATGAATGAAATTATACAATCACCTTATATATTCATTTTTATGTCTCTATCAATAAAAAATATCTTTACAAATAAGAAAATAATAATAAAAAATAGAAATAAATAAACATTTAATACTAATTAAAAAAATCCTTATTTAAAAAATATATATTTTATTCCAAAGGAGGAATTTTTTGTTTACAATAAGGACATTCATTTTTTAATTGAAGCCATTTTTCAAGACAAACAGTATGAAAAATATGATCACAAGGAGTAATCATAAATTTTTTTTTTTCAACTTTTCCAACCATATTTAAAGCCCATTCTTCAATTTTTTTAATACAAAAACCTAAAATTAGTATTTGTTTCATTTTTTCAATTTTATTTTTTTTTCTAATATCAACTTCATTAAAATTATCATCAATATCTTTAGATAAATCTTCTAAACAAATTACACAATTTGGATTTTGTGAAATATGAGAATTAACATCAACATGATCTCTATAATAATTATATGGTAATTTTTTCCATTTTTTAGGAATAATAACTTTAGGACCAAAAGTTTTTTGTAATAAAACAATAAAAGTTTCAATTAATACAATTAAACAAATAGTAAATGTTTTTAAATAAGATGGTCTTAATTCAAAAGCATTATAAGGATAAGCTTTTAAATAAATTGCAGGGAATAATCTTCCTAAAGAACTTAAAAATATATAACTTCTACTCATTGGAGGTCTTGTTCCTGTTTTAATTGAATAAATTATTTGAAAAATCCAAATTGAAGAAAATAAAATTAAATTACCTAAAAAACTTGTTAATATACTTCTTATATTTAATAAACATATAAATAATAATACATAGAAAAAAAGATAAAAATAAAACATTTTTCTTCTAAATAATGTTGGATTTGAAAATAATAAATCCATATTTCTTGCTCTCCATGAAAATAATAATAATCTTAATTCAAAACCTGAAAAAGCAAAGAAATATATTATTGCAGGAATTCCATAAGAATATGATAATTCATCACTTGTTGTTGAAATTGATAAATAAAAATGAATTGAACAAATAAAACTTTTATAAAATATTGATATTATTATTGTTGTTAAATCTAAATTTAATCCTATTTGATTATTATCTGAAACTGCTAATATTAATATAAATATTCCATATATTTCATAACAACCTATTAATGTTAAAATAAAAGAATAATTGCTTATTTTTTTTTCTGCTTTTCTAGAAAAAACTGAATGTGCTTTTATATCTAAAGTAAAATTTTCATGTCTTATTGAAAATAATATTGATGAATATTTTGTTTCAAAACTTTTTTCAAAAGTAAATTGTTCTCTTTTTGGTTTATTAAAAAATCTTAAAGTAATATTAGTTTCATTTAAATGATATAAAGTATAATTATATAATAAAACTGAAAAAGCAAAATCTAATTGTGTATTATTATTATCTAATTTAAATGTATCTTTATCTTTTAATTCTTCATATTTTTCTATAAAATTTTTTGGTAAATATAATGTAAAATTTGCTTTTATATATTTGTCTATATATTTGCCATCTTTTAATAATAAAACTCCTTTAAATGAATCACTTTTATTTCCAAATAAATCTAAATAAACTATTCTTCCTGTTTTTTTTTTATAAAAATAAATTTCTGCTTCTCCTTTTTTATTGTTAAAAATATTATTTCCAAATGTAAAATTATCCCATTTACCATAATAATCAAAATAACTAATATTTTGAAAAAAGGGAAATTCAGTATTATATTTATCAACAATCATTTTATATAATTCATTTTCTGTTATATTATTAAAAAATTCAGTTTCGTTTTCTTCTTCTTCTGGTTTTTCATCTGCAAGATTTCTATAAGAATGAAATGAAGGTAAATCTGAAATTTGTTTATAAGATAAATTTGATGAATTTTTATTAAAATTATTCCTTGATATTAAGTAATATAAATTACAACCTATTATAAAAATTATCGAAAAAATAAATAAAAAAATATGTGATGAAATATTTGATAAATTAGATATTCTATTATTCCCAATTTGAATAATTTGACCGTTGTTATTCATTTTTAATAAATAACTTTAATAAATATTCATTTAAAATTATTAGAATCAAACAATAAATTATGAGTCAAAAAAATAATTTTTATTAAATAAAATAAATAATTTAAAATTTAAAAAAACTTTTTTTTCATTCTTTTGTAGGATGTTGAAAAGAAACATTACTTGATAAATTTTCATCAAATTTTTGAAGAATATTTTTAAAAATATCTAAAGATTGTTGTTGACTTGCAATATAAGGATCATCTAAATTAAGATAATTTATAATATTTTCTGAAGTATTTATTCTTGAATTAACCATATAATCTTTCATAGAATCATAATTTTTATTTTCAAAATAATTTTTTCTACTTGAAGAAGAATTTAAAGTATTATTTCTACTTTCATTTAATGTAACACTTTTATTTCTTTTTAATTTATTTTTTTTATTTATTTCGTTTTTTTCATGTCTTTCTTTTATTCTTTTTAATTTTTCATTTTCATAAAATAAAAGTTGATTATTTTCATTTAATTTATCAATTTCATTTTGTTTTTCCTTTAATTTCTTATTATAATTTGAAAACATAATTTGAAAAGATTTTATTTTTTTCATAAATAAATTATTAGCATCTTGAATACCAATATTAAATTGTTCATATGATTGTCTTAAATCTTTATTTTCTTTTAATAAATCTTCTTTTTCATTTGATATTTTTTCTATTAAAATTTGAGTTTCTTGATTTATTGTTTCATTTTCAATGAGAGTTAATTTTAATTGTTCTTCTGAATTTCTTAAATCATTTTGTAATTCTTTAATATAATTATCTTTTCTTTTTACAGATTCTTCATAATATTTTATTTTGGATTGTAAATCTTGAATAAATGATTTTAAATTTAAATTATCATCTGAAACTTTTTTAGCCTTTTTTTCTATATTTGATATTTCTTCTATCATAATTTGAGAATAAGAAGAATTTAAATTATTTTGATAATTATTTCCATTATTATTATTAAATGATGATAATCCTTCTTGTAAATTTGATATTATTTTATTTTTTTTTTCTAATTCAGAATTATGAATTTTTTTTAACATATTTATTTCATTTTCATGTTCTAATTGAATATGATTTATTTTATTTACTAATATTTTATTATCATGTTCTAATCTTGATTTAATTATTGAAAGTCCTTCTAATTGAGAAGAAAATTTTATTAATTGATCTGTTGTATTTTTATTATTTAAATTAGTTAAATTTAATTGTTGATTTTCTAATAAAGTTTTATTTTTTTGGGTTAACTCAATATATAAATAATTTAATTGTTGGTTTATTTTTTCCAATTCTAATACTCTTATTTCATTATTTTCATTTTTTTTTTTCAAATTATCTAATAATGAAATTTGCTGATTTATTGTCATTTCTTTTGATTCAAGAGAAGCATTTAATTCTATTTTTTCTTTTTGAAGAATATTATTTAAATTGATTAATTTATCATTTTCAAATTGAAAATATTTAATTTGTTGTTCTAAATTTTTAATATATGATTTCATATCCATAAATTCTTCTTCTTTATTATTATTTGAATCTGAAAATTGTTCAATATATTCTTTTTGATAAGGAGAATTCATTCTTAATAAAATATCTAATTATTTATTTCTTTGGTAAAAATATATAAAAAGATGGGAAAAAATATAGAAATAATAACAGGATTTAAATATATATTTCAATATTCAAAATAATTTATCTTAAAATAATTAAATATCAATTATTAAATATTTTGGTAAATTTTATATTTCAGATAAAAATAATTAAATATATATAAAATAAAAAAATTTTTTGATTTTTTTAGTTTAGATTACCAGGCAAGATCTCATTTTATAATTAAAATAAAAGATAAATTTAAATTTTATATTTATTATTGTTTTTTGTTAATTTCACCAATTTTATATAGATATTTGTTCCAA
This sequence comes from Isotricha sp. YL-2021b, assembly GCA_023805745.1. Lineage (NCBI taxonomy): Eukaryota > Ciliophora > Litostomatea > Vestibuliferida > Isotrichidae > Isotricha > Isotricha sp. YL-2021b. The sequence continues at coordinate 23,568 of JAJJKW010001826.1, read as the reverse complement.
ATTTTTCTCTTAATTCTCTCAATTATTCAATTCATTATTAATATGTTTAATTTATTCATTCTTTTCCACAAGAGACATTTATTAAATATATCTTCTCCAAAACATTCTTCAATCACATAAATTTAAGTAATTAAACATTAGTATATATATATCAAGTATATATTTCCATTTTTAATCTTGTTACAAAATATTTTTAATATTATATATTTTTCCATAATTATTTAAATTTTTGAATTTTTATTATTTCCAAAAAATATTAAAAAGAATATCTTTAATTCTTAATACTTCTTTAATTATTATATCATATATTAAATTTATTATTTTTATATTATTGTAAAAAAATTTTTGTTAATTAGTTAGTTAATTAAGTCCAGTAAGCACTCTCATATTTATATTAATTAGAAAAAAAAATTTTTGTTTGATAACGAGGGGATTCGAACCCCTGCCCTTTCAGAATAGTGCCTTAAACTACCGCCTTAGACCGCTCGGCCACGTTATCAATGATACATTTAAATTTATTTTATTAGATTATGAATATTAAACAATAATATCATTAATATTTCATTAAAAATAAAAATCTTTAAAAAAGAAATATTTTTGAATTTTTTGAAAAATTCAATTTTTATTTTTTAATTTATAAAAAATAAAATTTGACCAAGATTTATATTATAATATATAATTTAAACTATTAATTATATCTTACTTAAATTTAACCAATTAACAATCCATTTTATCAAATTTTATAAATTTAACTTAAACATTTTTCATTAAGAAATATATTATCATTAATTTTATCATGTGTTAATTTAATATAAATTATATTTTTTTGTTCAACAATATTTTTATCAAATTTAATAACATTACTAATAAAATTTTTAATATTATTTTCTTCATCTTCATTAAAATTTTTTCCATTCTTTCCTTCAATAAAAAATAATTTTCCTTTCCATCTAATTAAAAACTTTTCTCCTAAATTAATATTATAATTTAATGTTTCAATATTTTTTTCTTCAACCAAACTAATTTCTTTATCTAATTTAAAAATAATTTTATCATCAATTTTCCCTTTTAAAAACTTTTCCCATTTATTTAATTGAACCATAAATCCAAAATTAATATCAATACAATTTCTTTTATTTTTAACTAAATTAATTCCTTCATCTCTTAAAATATTATTTTTCCACATTAAATAACCAATTAATAAGGTTGGTCCACGAGAAACTCCTTCAACACAATGAAATAATATTTTATAATTTTCTTCTCCATCTTCAATAAAATTTATTGTTGAAAATATTGCATTTACTATATCTGCATTAGGATCATCTCTTAAATTAATTTTTAAATATTTTATACTCATATAATTTATTGTTTGATCATTTTTATTTATTAAACTACTTCCACTACAACAATTTAAAACGTGAGTAAAATTATTTTTTAAAAGATATTCTATATCATTTGCTATTATATATCCTGAAATATAAAGGTTTGGTGTTATTTCTGTTATTGAAGATTTATTATCTGAAAATAATGGACCATTTATTATTTCTGGTTTTGAAGGAATTTTTATTTTAAAATTTAGATTTTTTTTTATTTTGTTCATTTTTTTTTAATTTTTTCTAATGATAATTTTTTACAACTAAAATTAGTATGGTTTAAGTGTTTTCTATTTCTCAAAATATTAAATATATTATTAATTATTATGTTTAATAAAAGGAATAATTTAGTTGTCTTTATAAAAGGGACTCCGAATTTTATTCAAATATTTTATAATCTTTTTTTTTATTTTATGAAAAAATTAAAATTATGGTGTGTTCTGATATTAACATTAATAATAATTATAATAATATTTAAATTAAATTACAAAATATTAATGTTCTAAAATAATATTTATTTTTAGTAAAAATAAGTATATAAATCAATTTATTCATTTATTATTTTTATTTTCTTTTTCCTTTAAATATTTTTTTGAATTATTTTCTTTTTGATTAACATTTCATTGAATATATTTTATATTTTTTATTTTAATCTTTTTTTTATTTAAGAGAATTTCATTTGCCTATTTTTGATATGAAAATTTACAAATTTAATATGATTTTCAAATTTTTTATTTAAATATCTATTTATTTTTTGATTTGTTGATTTATTTTTTTGAATTTATTAATATACTTTATATATAACTTTTTCAATAATTTGAACTTCTGTTAAATAAGATAATTTTCATATTTCATAAAAATTTGAATTTTCAAATTCCTTTATAAATTTATTAAATTATACGAAAAAATTATTTATTCTATTTACTTTTTAATTTTTTTTAATATACCTATTATTACCTGAATAAGTATTTGTATAATTATTTTTTGGTTGCAAAACTTTAATTAATGAGTTTAAAGAATTGCCATTTTCTGGTTTATTTATATTTTTTCTTTGCATTATTCTATTATTTAATAATTTATCAATTAAATTAGAACCTTTTATAATATTATTATTATAATTATTTTTGATATTATTCATATTATTTTTATTATTTGGTTTAGATGATTGAATTCTATTTATTTTACTATATGTTTTTTTATTATTATTTTTATTATTACTTTTACTTTTACTATTTTTATTTTTAATTTTATTATTATTACTATTTTTACTATTTTTATTATTATTATTTGCACTAAATATTCTTTCTGTACTATAAAAATAATCTCTTTGAGTCTTACATCCTTTAGCTGAGAAATTTTTATGAGAATTATTCTTATTTGTACTTCCTATCCTTGCAGTCATACTTCCTTTACTATTATTACTTATGTTATTATTAGTATGATTATGACTATTATTAACTGAAATATATCTATTTGTTTTTTTAGGATTTATATTTTTATTATTCATTTTATTTATATAAATTCTTTCTGTTTTTGAATTTGAAATTTCATTTCTTTCAATTAAAGAATTAACTTGATTACTACTACTATTATTATTACTATTTATATTATTTAATTTAATTCTATCAGAATTATTTTCTTTTAAACTATATTCACTATTATCTCTTAAATTATTAAAATTTAATTTAAATTTAGGAGCTTTATCTCCTTTAATTTTTGATTTAGCAAATTCACTATTTGGAATAATTTCACTTCTTTGTTCATTTTTTCTTTTAAGACAATGATTATTATGACTTATATTTTCATTCATAATAATTTTTTTAATATAATTAATATTTTTACATCTTATAAAAGTTAAAGTATCTTTATCTTGTTCAATTTCACTTCTAATTAATTCAATTTTAATTTGAATAATTTTATCTTCAGGAATAACATTCATATCATTACCATAATGTTTATAATAACTAAAAATATAATGTTTTACAATAGGACAAGAAACAGGTAAAAAAATACTAGAAAATTCAACTGCTTTATAATGATAAAATTCACCATTTATTTTATTATTTTCTTTATCTTTTGAAAGAAATCTTAATTCATTTGCAATACAAAAATAAGATACAGTTAACATTATAATTTTTTCTAAAATTGCATCTCTTAATAATTCATATTTTGGTTCTGAATCTAATTCTAATTCATCATAATTTAAAGGACTTAAATACATTATATTTCCTATATTTATCATTTGAATCCAGTCATCTTTTTCAACTGAATTTCCAAAAATATGTCTAATATTATTTAATAACGCAGTATTTGTAATATATTTATTTATTTCATAATTTGTATAATTTAAATATGAAGAAAAATTATTTTCATTTAAATTTTGGATTAAATTACTTATATTTGTATGATTAGTTATATTTCCTTTTCTAAAAGCAATTACTCTATTATATAATTCTCTTATAATTTTTAAATTTTGTTTTATTTTATCATCTAAACTATTATTATTAATCATTTGATTATATAAATAATTAGTTTTAACAATATTATCTTCACACATTAAAGTTGCTAATTTAGCATGATTTAAAGCTTCAATATGTTTATTTGCTTGAGATAAAACAGCACACATTTGAAGATGAAATTTTGCAGAAAATCTTAATTCTAAAATAAAATCACCTAATAAAGAATAATTAGATTGATCTTCATTAATATTTTTTATAAAATATTCTTCATTTATTATTATATGATGTTTAGGTTGTAAAGAAGAATCAAAATGATAAATTACTGCTTCTAAATAAGAAATACAATTTTCAAAATCTTTTATTTTTTGATAACAACATGCCAAATTATGTAATATAATAATTAATATTTTTCTATCTAAATTTAATTTTATTTCTGTTGCATTTGTTTCTAAAAAAAGTTCTATTTTTGATAAAATTTCTTTTGGAAGTTCTATTTTATCTTCAAGAATTGATTCTGTACATAAACTATTATATTCTATTATTTTATTATAATCTAAATTTGGATTTCTATCAATATTCTTTGAAATATTTGCTAATTCAATATCTATATTTTTTGGGATTGTATTTCCTGGTTCAGTAAAATTTTGATTATTTTCTTGAGAAGACATTTTTTATTTAATTAATATTCTATATTTTAAAATTTTCATAAAAAGTTTTTTAATATATTTTTTATTCATTTGAAAAATAATTGATAACACTAAATTGATTAATTATATTATAATACATTGAAAAAGTAATTGATATGAAAAGAAATTTATTCTTAAATATAAATTTATTGTTTTGGTAATAATTAAATTCAAAAATGAAAATATAATTACAATAATAATAATATAATATAATATAATTAACTTAAATTCTTTTAATAAAAGTATTATTTTAAATCATCAATATCAATATTAAGAGAATCTTGTAAATATAAAGATTGTTTAGACATTATTCCTCTCATTAATTCTTTTTTAATTTCTTCATATTTTTCATATAAAGTTTTATTTCCAAGAGTTCCATAAAAATTAATAACTTCTTCAAGAAACATGAAAATTCTCATAATTAAATTATATACTTTACCTTCTTCTAATTCAGTTTCTTCAACAATATAACTAAAACTTTTTCCTTCCATCCAAGATTTCATTGCTTTAGCAATTGAAAAAGTAATTCTTCTATCATATTTATTATCTTCGAAATTATTCTCAAATTCTATTTTAACAATATTATCATACATTTCTTTAAATTTTGAAACTACATTATGAAATTCATTTGAAATTATATCATCTAATTTAAAATCTATTTCATTTTTATTTGAACAAAATCCACTTACAAAAGCAACAATTTCAGATTTTGAAAGTTTATCTAATATATTACTTAATAATAATTCACTTATTAAAAGTGAATCTGTTGTTCCTATTTCTCTTGCTGCTTTTCCTTTTAATGTTATTATATTATTTTCATCGATATAATTCAATTTTTTTAATATTTTTAATCTTATATTAAATTCATTGTAATGTTCTAAATTTTTAGGGTCTAAATTTTTTTCTTTTTCTTTTATTTCTTTTTCTAATTTTAAATATGAATTATATTGTTTATAATGAATTTTTTTTAAACTACATTGATTACATTTATTATTTTTTATTTTATTTAATATTTCTTTTCTTTCTTCTAATAATTGACTTATATCAAAATCATTTTTAGCTTCTTTTAAATAATTTACAGGAAAAACTTCAATACTTTCATGAGAATTATAATATAAATCATTTAATGTTCTTAAAGCAACATTTAAATCTTTTAAAGGTAAAAATCTATATCCTTCTTTATCTTCTGGTAATTTATAATTTTTAGATATATTTACAATTTGATAATCATATATTTCTCTAATATCAGTTAGATAATAATTTTTATATGAATATCTAGTTCCTTTACAATAACCACTTTTTGAAAAAACACTATTAGATTGATTATCTCCATAAATAATTTTTTTCTTTTTTTTTCCTTCTGATTTAACACACCAAATTTCATTATTATATTGTGTATAATAACTAATTTCACAAACATAAATTTCACTTAATTGTTCTTGATCAAAAACTTTTAAAATTCTTCCTTTACCTAATTTTTTTTCATTTCCTTCAGTATTTAATAATAAATTAATATATTCATTTTGAAATAATTTAATATTAATATCACTTAATTTTTTTTCTAAATCAAAATATTCTTCAATAAATAAATTATCTTTACTTTCACTACAATCAATTTTTTTTAATTTATCACTTTTAACTTTTAATATTTCTAATTCAGCCATAACTTTAGGAATATCTTTTAAAGTTTTACTTTCTAAAAAACTTTGTTGGAAAAATTCTTCAATTTCTTTAATATTTCTAGAAAAAAAAGAAATAATAGTTCTATAACTTAATCTAAATTTACTTTCAACTTCAGTTCCACTTCCTTTTAACATATTAATAATATCATGACTTTCATCTTGATTTTTATTATTATTAACAAGCATTAAAAAAACATAACCTATATTATCTATTCCTCTTCTTCCTGCTCTTCCACACATTTGTAAATATTCACTAGAAGTTAAAATTACATTATTTTCATCATTATATTTATAAATATCTGTAAAAACTACTGTTTTTGCAGGCATGTTTAAACCAATTGAAAATGAAGTTGTTGCAAATAATATTTTTATATAACCTTTTGAATATAATATTTCTATTATTTCTTTTAATATTGGTAATAAACCTGAATGATGAATTCCAATTCCTGTTATTAACATTTCTCTTAATTCTTGTATTTGAGGTATTTCTTTATCTTCTGATGATAATGTATTTATACATTTATCAAAAAAATTTCGAATTTTATTTGATTCATTTTGTGATATTAAATTCTTTGTACTTAACATTTTTCCATATTCATTTATTTTCTTTATTGAAAATACAAATATTACTGAAGGAATTAATTCTTTCTCATATAAATAATCTATTATATCTTCTATTTTTAAATGCATTTTTGTTATTTTAATATTATTATTATTACTATTATTATTGTATTTTTGATTTCTTTTATAATAATTATTTTTATGATAATACTTATTATCATATTTATTCTTTTTATGAAATTGTTCAAACCATTCAATATTTTCCATATAAATATTTTCTCTTTCTTTAATATTCCTATTATATTTCCTATTAAAATTCATATCAGATTTATGTTTATTATTAACATCTTTTAATTTTTTCAAAGCATTAACAACATTATTATCATATACAATATTATCTTTATTTTTAACAAGAAAAACATTATTTTTATCGATAAAAATTTTATGTTCTAAAGGAACAATTCTTTTAAGAGTATTTTGAACATAAACTGTAGTTTTTTTAATTTTTCCAACCCATTCAGCAAATTCCATAAAATTAGGAATAGTAGCACTTAACATAATAATTCCAATTCCTTGAGGTAATAAAATTAAAATTTCTTCCCAAACATGTCCTCTTTCATTATCATTTATATAATGAACTTCATCAAAAATAACCCAATCAACAGAATTTAATAATTCACTATTTTTATATAAAGAATTTTGTAATATTTCAGTAGTCATAATTAAACATTGAGCATCAGAATTTATAGAAACATCTCCAGTTAAAATTCCAACATCATTAAATTTTTCTTTAAAATCTCTATATTTTTGATTACTTAAAGCTTTTATTGGAGAAGTATAAAGAACTCTTTTATTATTTTTTTTTCCTAATGCAATTCCATATTCTGCTACTACTGTTTTTCCTGATGAAGTATGAGCACAAACTAAAACATTTTCATGATTTTCTAATCTAATTATTGATCTTTTTTGAAATATATCTAATTCAAATGGAAAATTTATTGCTTTTGGACTTATTTTTGAATATGATTCTATTGATATTTCATCTTCTATTGCATATATTGATTGAGGATTTGGCTGTTTTTCTAATATAATTTCTTCTTTTGAATTTTTTTTTGAATAATTTTTTGAAGAATTTTTTGAGTTTTCACTTGAGGTATTTATTAAGGAATTTTCTTTGGAGAATGGTTCTTCTTCTTTTATATTATTTTTTTTTTGGTTTTTTTCTTTTTTATATTCTTCATTTTCTTCTTCTTCTTCTTCTTCTTCATATTCTTCATATTCTTCTTCTTCTTCTTCATATTCTTCATATTCTTCTTCTTCTTCATATTCTTCATTTTTATTTTTTTCTTCTTTTTTTTCTTCTTTTTCATCTTCTTTTTCTTGTTGTTTTTCATCTTTGTTTATTTCCGAATTTTCCTTTTTTAATATTATTGTTTCTTCTGTTTGAGGATTATTTTGAATTCTTTCGTTTTCGAAATCTTCTAAATCAAATAAATTATCAGTCATTTGAAATGTATTATTTTTATATTAAATAATTAAACAATAATATTAAAGTAATAATAAAAAAAATAAAGATTTTATCTATTTATAAAAAATAATTAAAATGAAAATAATAAATATTACAAAAATTTAAAATAAACAAAATTAAATTACTTTTGATAATCCAATTTAAAAATTTTATTATTATTATTATTCTCCTCTTTTTTTCCTTCTTCTAAATTAAATAAATTTTTTTTTTTCTTCTTTTTTCTTTTTTTCTCCTCATCATTTTTACTAGAAAAAGTTTCATTATTATTATAAAAACTATCATTTTTATCATTATGATTATTTCTAATACCTTCATTATAAGGAAGACTCATTTGTAATATTTTATCAACAACTCCATTATAATCAATATAATTAACTTTACAATAAGTATTATAACTTTTTTTTAAAAGAGAAAATCTTTCATTTATTAATCTTGGAGAAATTGTTAAATTTTGTTTAAATTCTTTTTGATTTTTAAACCAAATTGAAAATTTTTGAATAATTCCAGGATAATTTTCATTTAAATAATTTTCAATTAATTCAGTATCTGAATTTAAAAATTTTTTCACACTTAAAGCAGTTATAATAAAATTATCCATAATATCTAAATTTATATTTTTCCAACCAAAAGTGTCAAAATATAAACTTAAATAAACAATTTCTAATTCATTTAACATTAATTCTTTTGTTACTTTAATTAAAAGAGAATGTAAAGGATAATGATTTCTTAATTCATTTGGTATTGTTTTTGAACTTTCTATTAATCTATTTATCATTGAAATTATTTCATTATTATATATTTCTGTTATATATGTTGAATATAAATTTATATATGAACCTTTTGATAAGGGAGATAATAAATTATTTTGAGTTAATTTATTATCTGAATTTAATGTTAATTCTTTTTCTATTTTTGATTTAAAAGTTGTTAAATTAAATTGAATTTCTGTTTTTGTTATTTTATGCTTTGGAATTTGTTTTTGTTGATCCGGTCTTATTGTTTTTTTTTGGAGAATTTTTGGCATTTTATTATTATAGTTATTATTTTTTATTTTTTTTTATTTGAAATATTTTATTTTTTTTTTTTAAAATTATGGAAAAGTTTATTTTTGTTTTTTTATTATTTTTTTGTTATTGTTCAGATAATAATAAAGAAATTATTGAAATAGATAATATTAAAGAATCTATGAAAAACTTATTTTTTAAAATTCAACAATATAGATTACTTTCTCCATTTCATAAAGAAACAAATATTTCAATTAATCCTTTTTTTAAAACAATAATACCAACTCTTTCATTAGGATTAAAAGTTTTTCTTAATTATCAGAATAATAATTATTCTTATCCTAATCTTATTATAGATAAAGATTTTATTGAAAATTTTGAAAATTTATTATTAGGTGAGAAAAATGAGAATAACTCAGAAGAAATTGATTTTTTTTTTCAACAATTCTTTTCATATTCATCAAAAAATAAAAATGAAGTTTCTACATTTAGACAATGTTTAGAGAATGATCATGGATTTAATAAAACTTTATTAGAAAATGAGTTAGGTTATTTTATAGTTATGGTAAATAAAAAACAGATTGAATATAATAAATTTCTATCTGAAAGCTCTGGTAATGATGAATTATCTTTTTTTACAATTGATTCTCTTTCTTATTATTTTGGTGTATGTTTACCTATTATTAAAATTAATGGTTCTCAAAATAAGAAGAAAAATGAAGAAAATTATAAAAGATTAATTATAAAATTTATTTTGGCTGTTGGAAATTTTTTACAACTAAATAAAGATAATATTGATAAAAATTTTGATCTTTTACTTTTGGATAATATTGGAAAAAATGAATCTATTTTAAGTAAAATAAATTTTTTTTCTTTTATTCCTCTTTATATATTTTTTGGGATATTTATATTTATGATATGTAAAAAATTACCTCAATTTTTATTTAAATCTTGCTTTATTAAAAAACAAAAAACTGAAATTGAAAAAGAAATATTTGATAAAAAACAATTTAATAATTTTTCAAAAAAATTTTTTCTAAAAGCAAATTGGGAAGAATTATTTCATTATTATAATCCTTCTGAAAAAATAAATAATGATACAGGTTTGTCATATATAAAAGGATTAAGAGGAATATCAATGATATTTCTCTCTTTTGGTTTTTTATTATTAAATTTATTTAATTCTCCAGTTTCAATTTATTTAGAATATGAATTTATCGATTTATTAAAGAATCAATTATATCCTCTTTTTTATGGAGGATTAAGATATGCTCCAAGATTATTATTAAGTTGCTCTGGATATATTTTATTTAATAAATTTATTAGTTTTTTAGATGAAAAAAATGATGAAGAAATTGAAAAAAAAATTAATGAATATAATAAAAATAAAATAAATCAGAGGAAAAAGAAAGTTGAACTTTCTTTATCATATTTAGAAGAAGAAAATGATGATGATTTTCCCCAAAATAAAAGTAATTTTGAAGATTTATTAATAAGAAAAAGGAATATTGATGATGTTAAATATTTTTCACTATTTCAATTTTATCTTTATCAAATTCATAAATATATTTTTTTTATTTTAGTTTTATCATTTTGTATTTTTAGTTTACCTAATATTCATATAATTGAAGCTATAACAATAAAACTATTTGATAACAAAAAATTTATTTTAACTCCAACTTGGCAATTATTTAATTATTATTATATCCAACCAATTTTTGATGATTTCAAAAAAATAATTTTAGGATATACATTAACTTATACTTTTCATTATGAACAATATGGATATTCCGAAAATATATTATATTTCTTTTGGTTATTTTCTAATGAAGTTATCTTTTTTTTAATTTCTACTTTTATTATTTTTATTGGATATAAATATAAATTTCAGATTGATAAATTTTTCAAATTAACGATTATAATAACAATATTTGGGAAATTACTTTTATATTTTCTTTTTGACACATTTAAAAACCCATCTCTTTATTATTATTCTAATAATTTTGGTTCAATTTTGGTTAATCCATTATATAATTATGTGTATTATTCAATTGGAATTTACTTTGGAAGTATAAATTATATTATTCAAAAAAGAATAAATGATTCTGATATTGAAAATCAAGAAAAACCTTTTTTATTGTCTTATCTTCCAGTTGTAAATTGGTATGAAGAAGAAGGAATTTGTAAGAAAATTCTTAATTTAGTAATTGTTTGTCTAATTCTTTGTGCTCATTTTTTATATTATATTTATTCATTTTGTTTTCCATTAGATAAGGAAAAACCTAATAAAAAATTAAGTTTTGAAAAAATAATTACTGGAAATTATAATAATCTTTTTCTTTCTTTTGATATTGAAATTATTATTTTTTTAATTCATTTAAGTTGTTGTTTATTTTTTGTTGATAATAAGAATTCTATTAATAGTTTTTTATCAAATCCATTTTGGTCAGTTTTAAATAAACTTTATCCTTCATTTATTATAGTTTTAAACCCAACAATAATATTTATTTTATTTCAAAGTGGAATGAGAATAACTTTAAATATTTATAATTGTCTCTTTTATACTTTAATATCAGATTTTGCTGTTTTTATAGTTTGTGTGTTAAGTTATATTTTTTTTGAATTACCTTCTAAAAGAATTATCAAATTAATATTTAAAAAATCAAAAAAAATCAAAAAAGAACAATAATTATATATTTAAATTACATATTTATTATTTAAATAATTCTTTTACACAATTAATTATTTTAATATTTTAAAAAATTTAAAAGATGGAATTATAATTACATTTTTTTAAAAAAACAATAAAAGGTACATATTATAATTTTTTTTTTTTAAAAAAAAGATTGATTTTAAATAAGAATAATTATCAATTAAATGAAATTATTAAAATATTTAATGATAATGTTTATAAAAGTTTATTTGAAATAATTTCAAAATTTAAAAATGATATTCAATTCCATAATTCTAAATAAGTTAAGTTAAATTTCAAAAAAATTATAAAACATCTCTTAAAAAGATATATTTCTCAATTTTGAGAAAAAAAAGAAGGATTAAGAATAACTTTTTAAAAATTTTTTGATTACTTTTTAAAAAATTCTCATATTTTAACTTTTGTTTATCCTTTAAATAATTTATTATTCTTCCTATTGAATTTTTTTATTTTATTTACTATGCAATTCTTTTCTTTATAGTGAAATATATGGAATCAAAAAATAATTTGGATAAAGGTATAATTCTTTGTTTTGATGATTTTTATATAAATTGATTAATTTATATTCTTATTTTTTTTTTCTTTATGAAATATTTTACTGATTAACAATTAAATTTTTTTGAGAATGATTCAATATTTTTTTGTCTTATCAATATTTAAATTTATTTTTTTATTTTTATTGTATTGTTTTATTCTTCTTTCATTATTATATATCTTTTTTTTAATAAACTTCCCAATAATCAAATCAACATTTTTATTTCTGTTTTGATAAATTATAATTTGATTCAAGTATGTTTCTAATTTTAATGTTTTAACTATTCCTTTAATAGAGAATTTTGTATAATATTTTCTAATTATAATAAATTATTTTTATTTTTTCCAATAAAAATAATTTCTTAATTTAAAATCATACTTATTAATTTAATTCAAAAACTTTTCAAAAATTTAAAAAAATAAAATTTATGATTAGATATTATTCTGAAAATACATTTTCAACTTTTTCTGTTTAACAGTTCTTGTTTCTTATCTTTTATTTCTTCTGATATTCTTTTGAAAATTGTTTTTTTAAATAATGAAATAACCAAAGAGACAACAATCATTATAATTGTCATAATGAGAAACTTTTAGTTTTTTCCCTTTTCATCATATTTTGAATAAAATACTTCTTAATTATTATTATTAACCGTTTTATTATTATTATTATATTATTTTATATCTTTCAATATAATATTTTCTTTTATAGAAAATTGAGTGAAAATATATTTTTTTTCTTTCTTTAAATTATGCATAAAAATTAATTGATATTCTTTTAAAGATTTTGAATAATGAAATTTAACATATCTAAATATATCTTTTTTATCTAAGAATAATTTTCTTATTAAAAATTTATTGGAATGATAAATTCTTTATTTTTATTCTTATTAATTTTTATTGAAGCATATTTTATTGAGAATTTTTTCTTTGAATTTATTTCTTTTGTCTAAAAGGAAAAAAATCAATTTAAATTATTTTAAAAATAAATAATCCAATTCGAATATAATTTAAAGATTAAATAAAATAAAAAAAATGTTTGAAGGAGAAACAGGACTAACATATGAAGAAGAATTAGAAATAGAAAAACAATCAAACATATATTCAATGATAAGAACAATAGATTATATAGAATGGGCATATTCTCAATCACATATAACTAAAGAACAATTAGCAGAAGAAGTGAATATAATAATAGATCAATATAAAGTAATAACTGATGCTTATGATGATTTTCCAGGATTAGATGATTTTGTTAAAAAATATGATTTAAATAATTGTAAATTAGGAATAAATAGAATAAAAAAAGGTTATATTGGTGATAATAAAGGAGGATATTATAGTAAAATTTCTGCTATTACTCAAATATTTAATAATCTTTCTAGTACAATTTATGTTGCTCAAAGTAATAAAAGCATTATGATTGTTAGTGAACTTAGTTCATATTTCAATGAATTAATTTCTAATTTAGAACAAGTTAATAATATTATTAATATTAATGATCCTGATATTAAAAAAATGTTTGATTATAATACTAAATTTAGAGCTAAAAGTGCTTCTGAGAAAATTGAAGATGCTGAACAAAAACAAATTCTTTCTGATATTGAATTTGCTTACCAAAGATTTAATTTATTATTAAATAAAAATAAATAATTTATGATTTTATTATTTATTTTACTAGAAAATAAGAATTTTCTTTTTTTAATTATATTCTAAAATAGTCTTAAAAGTTTAATTGAAAAAAGAATTTATTTTTTTGAAATAAAATTAAAAAAAAATAATTAAATGGATTAAATAATTTATCTTAAATTAAAAAAATAAAAAACAAAGAAAAAATTAAAAAACTTAAAATATTTAAAATTTTTGAAAAATGGAAGACACAAATAAAAAAATGTGTGAAGAATTAAAGACAACAGAAAATTCAATAGATTCATTTCCTTTAATAAATCAACTTCATGATTTATTATTTTCAAATCCAAATCAATTAGAATTTCAAAATTGGATAAATTTTACAATAAATTTATTAAAAACAAATGAAATACCATTAAGTAAATTTATACCAAGAATATCATTTATATCAAATAATGATCAAGCATCTTCAATATTTTATTCTAAATTAAAAAGTTTAAATATTCCAGAAACAAATGAATTTTTTAAAGAAGTAAATACAAATAATATATTAGGACCAATTTGTTTAATTACTCCAGAATTAGGAAAATTTTCTTCAGTAGGTTATTTAGGTTTTATAATAGATGAATTTAGTATTTCTTTAGAAAAAATAGGACAAGAAGTAATTGTAATTTCTCCTTATTATGAGAATTTTAAAAATGAAAATGAAGAAAATTTAGAAATTCAATTATTTAAAAATATTGAAGTTTCATTAGATGAAAATTATAATTTTGAAATATATTATGCAGAAAAAGATAATATAAAATATTTTTTTTTAAAAAATTTCCAACTTTTACCAAAACCATATCCCGAAGGATTTTGTTCAGAAACATTAAGAAGTGTATGTTCTTTTTGTAAAGCTTCAATTCAATTATTATATGATATAAAATATATTCCAAGTATAATATTATCAAATGATTGGTTTACAGGATTAATTCCAGCATATGGAAAAATACATTATTCTAATTTTTATCAAGGAACAACTTTTATTCATTTAATACATAATTTAGATATAAATTATGAAGGAAGATTATATCCTTCTAATTCAGAAGGAACTTGTGATTTTATTCATCAATTAGATAAATATTTATTAATTGATTCTTATTGGGATCAAGTTGTTATTAATCCTTCGAGATGTGCTATTATTATGTCTGATCAATGGGGAACTTTAAGTAATAATTATAAAGAAGAATTAATTGAAAAATCTCCTTTAAATAATTTACTTATGAGAAAAGAAGACCCTTTTTCTTTTCCTAATGGAATTTTAAAAAAAATTCATTATGATAATTTAATTAAAGAATGTGGAAATGATAGAATTGAATGTAAAAGATATATTCAAAAAAAATATTTTGGTTATGATCAAATTAATATTAATGTTCCTATTTTTAGTTTTATTGGTAAATTTTCTAAGCAAAAAGGTATATTAGAATTATTAGATATTTGTGAAGATTTAATAAATAAATATAAAGAACAAATTAATATTTTAATAGGAGGAACAGGAAAAAAAGATGAAAATTATTTTAATGAATGTTGTCATAAAATAAGACATTTAAGAGGAAGATTTCCTCATTCTTTTTATGCAAATCCAAATGAAATATTTAATGATAATAAAATATATTTAGGAAGTGATTTTGGAATTATTCCTTCTTTAAGTGAACCTTGTGGAATTATTGTTCAACAATTTTTTTTAGGAGGAACTCCAATAATTGGTTTTTCTATTGGAAGTTTAAAAGATAATATTATTGAATTTAATTTTCAAAAAGATACTGGAAATGGATTTTTATTTGATGTTCATGAAAGAGAAAAATTTAAAAATTGTTTTGAAAAAGCTATTAATTTATTTAATAATAAAGATAAATATTTTAAATGTAGAAAAAATGCTTTTAATAGTGTTGTTGATACTATTGATTTTGCAAGAGCTTGGACAAGAGAATTTTATAGATTAAAAGGAAAAATGTATTTTAATATAAAAGATATGAATAATAATGAAAAAATAATAACACCAAAAGAATTTTTTAGGGTAAGTGATAAAATTGAAATTCCAGATGAAAACATATTTTTAAATAAAAAAATATCAAGTAATTCAAATTTAAGAACAATAGATAAAAATATTAACAACAATAACAATAATAATAACAATGAAATAAATAATAATAATATAATAAATAATAATAATTCAGAAATAACAATAAATGGATTTGCATATAAAACTTTTGTTTTTAGTGGAGAATGTTTTGATAAAAAACCAGAAACAATTCAAGTTTGTGGTTCTTTTAGTAATTGGAGAGTAAGACATCCTATGATTTATGATGCAATGAGAAATTATTGGTATTGTAAAGTTAATGTTAGAAAAGGTAAAATATATTATAAATATGTTGTTGATGGAGAATGGAGAATTAATCCTAAAGAAGCTACTGAAACTGCAAAAGATGGTATGATTAATAATGTTGCTGAAATTTTGTAAAAATATTTTATTATGTTTTATTAATTTTATGTTTGAAATTTAAAAAAGGTTTTATTTTAATGGAAAAAAAAAGGATATTTTTTGATTTTTGGTTTATTTAAATATTATTTAAAATACAAAGAAAAAAAAATTATTTAACTTATTTAATTTATAGAAAAAAAACTTTAAATTTTCATAATCTAAAAAAAATTATAAATATTAGTATAAATAAAAAAATAAATAAACACAACTTAAATATATTTTATTTTTAACAAACATAAAAAAAAAAAATAAAAATAAAAAAATATAAAAAAAAATGCCTCGTAAATCAATAGTAATCCAAACAAGACAATTAGATATTCCTTTAGATAAAATAGAAGAATATAGAGAAGCATTTAATATGTTTGATATAAATAAAGATGGATTATTAACAGCAGAAGAAATATTTAAAATGTTAAAAAATTATGGTTATCCAATGCCAAAAGATGAAATAAGAAGAATGATTGCAAAAATAGATTCTGATGGAGATGAACAAATAGATTTTGAAGAATTTATTACTTTAATGCAAAGTCAAACTATATTTATTGATGAAACTGATGATGATGCTCTTTTAAGAGCTTTTAAATCTTTTGATATTAATAATGATGGAAAAATTCCTAATATAGAATTTAAATATATTATTAGTCATTTAGGAAATAAATTTACTGATGAAGAAACTCAATTTGTTTTTGATATTGGAAAATTAAAAGAAGATGAAGAAATGGATTATATTAAATTTATTGAGTTTTGGAAAAAATATAGAAAAATACATTAGAGCTTATTAATTTTATTATAATTTTTTTATTTTTTAATTTTTTTTTTAGTTTTTCTTGGTTTGGTTATTTATTTATTTATTTTTTTTTTTGGAGGATTTTATTAAAAGGATTTAATTAAATATTATTATTTTGTATTGATTTTTTTGACAAATTTACTCTTTTTTTTCTGTTTTTTTTTGGTTTTTATTATAATTGATTCTGATTATAATATAACTAAAAAGACAATAAATATATATTTTATAATAAATTTATAATCAAGATAATATATACTACATTCAAATTGTCCTTTTAATTTAACTTGACCTGGAAGTGTAATATCAACATTTCCTTTTGAATTTTTACTATTTGAACTTAATGGAATACATAAAGTTGTATTATCTGGATAAGTCATATTATAAAAACAACATGAAATTGTTTTAAATTCTTTATTTAAATAAGTACAATTTTGATAATCTTCTGGAATTGAAATATTATAACATATTTCAAATTCAATGTCATTTAATTCACCATAACAAAGAATATTATTAATTTCAATTATTATTAAAAATAAAAAAAACAAAATTAAATTTTTATCTCTCATTTCCAATATTAAAAAAAGAAAATAAAAATTAAAAATAATTTTTTTTGAAATTTAACCAAAATAATCTAAAATTTATAAATTTATTAAATTTAAAAATCACCATTATATTGTTTTATTTTTTGTTTAATAAGAAAACTATTTTCAGATTTAATAACATAATTTTCCGTTTTAGATTCCCAAAAAATTTCTCCTAATTTATATATTGCTCCAGAAACTAATTCAAGATCTTTTTTTCCTTTATTTATTTCATTAACATTTTCATTAGTTTTATCTTTTCCTTCCTTTAATTTTTCAATTTGGGAATTTATATTTTTAATTTTTTCTTCAAAATCTTTTATTTTTGATTTATTAATTTGGTCATTTTTTTTATATAATTGAAGAATTGCATCTTGTTTTTTTAACATTTTATTTGCAATATTAATTTGTTCTTTTAATTCACTTTGTTTTTGAATTGATTTTTTTATTTTATCTTCTGTTTCTTTTAGATTAACTTCCTTATTCATATTTAATTTAATTGTATCATCTAATTGTTCTTTTAATTCTTTTTCATTATTTAAAGCTACTTTTGTTTTTATGTTTAAATTATTATTTTGATTTGGAATTTGAATTGGATTTTGAGTATTTATTTTAGGAGTTTTTTTTTCTTCACCTTTTACAACAATAAATTTTTTTTGAGTTTTATTTGCAGATGATAACGGAGATTTTGTTGTTTTTTTATCTTTTGGATTATTTTTCATTATAATTAGATTGTTTAAAAAAAATAAAAAAAAATATTATTTATAAATTACTAATTAGTTTTCCACTTGTTTTTATATATTTTAAATTTATAAAATAGAAATAATTGATTTCTATCATAAATATCTGAATCTAATCTCCAGATAATATAAATTTTTTAAAGTTTTTACAGCTATTTAAAAATTTTTTATTAAATTTTATCTCTTTAAAAATATTTAATTTTCTTTTATTCGAGTAAAAAGAATTATTCATTTTTTTTTCATATTCATTGTTCTTCTTTCTATACATTTGATTTATAATTATATTTAAATTTTTCACTGTTTTTCTTACTAATTTATAAGAATTTATTTCTTTTAAAAAGTTTAAACCTTTTTCAATATTTTCAAATAATCTTGTAATTTTATTTTTATCAGTAATATTATTTTCAATAACAATTTTTTTAACTAAATCATTTGGATTATCATTTTCATATAAATAATAAGTGATATCTTCATTTGAATTTTCTTTTTTAACAATTAAATTTATATATTCCTTTTTTTCAAAGTTTTGCTTTATTTTATAATTTATTTTGGAAGGAAATTTAGAAAGAATATCAGACATCAAAATATGCTTTTTTTCTATATTATTTACATTCATTATTACATTATTCATACATAAATTATATTCATCTTTTAAATTTTTGATGTCTTTATTATTATTTTGATGAAGAATTTTATTTAACTTATTATTTATTGAAAAATTAATTCCAATATTTTTATTATTTATATTTTTATTTATTATATTTTCATCATTTAAACTTTGATTGAAAATTGAATGAGTGAAAAAATTATTATTTCTAAATTGATAATTATTATTATCTAAACTATCAAAAAATTTATTATTATTAAATCCATTTTTATTATTATTATAATAATCATTTGAAAATAATTTATTGTCTACAGAAAATTTAGAAATATCTTTATTAATATTAAATTGAGTATAAGAATCATTAATTATTGTATTTTCAATATTATTCATAAAACTAAATATTTTTTCTTGATTTTTTATTGTATTTGATATATTTATATTTTGTTTATTAATTTTATTATTCAAAGCCCCTATGTTATTGTATGGAAGATTCATTAAATTTTTTCCAATTAATTCATTATTGTTCTTATTTACATTATAAATTTCGTTTCCATTTATCATAGGGGAATTTTTTTTTTGATAAAATAAAGTTAAATAATCATTTTCTTTCTTATTTCTTTCATTAACTAATTCATTTTCAAATATATTTTGATTATTATATTCTTTATACGTATCACTTGATTGATTTAAAAATTGGTAATTTATATCTTTATTTCTTTTAGATTCAATAATATTTTTTTTATTTTTTGTTTTCTTTGATTTTTAGAGGTCTTTTTTTGAATTTCTTTTTTTTCTTCTTTTTGGATATCTGGAATCTTATTTTTTAAACTTTTTTCAACAGTTACATTTTGTGAAGAAGGAAAATTTAAAATATTATCATTTTGATAATTATTATTTGGAAATAAAGATATATGATACAGAGTATTTTCATTTTTCATACTAAATAAGATTAATTACTTTTTTAATATTTTCTTGTTAATCAAATCAAAGTTATATTTTAAATAAACTCACAATTTTATTATTGATGCATTGTAATAATCTTTCAAGAAAATAATTATTCTTAATTGTTTTTTAAAGTTATTTTTTCATTCAAACAATTTTTTAATTACAAATGAAGAGTATATCAATTTTTTAAATAATATTATTAGGATTGAAAAAAAAATATTGTTTAGTTCACGAATCTTGCGTGAGATAAAAATGAAGAGAAAAACTTAAAAAATTAATTTTTGTAAATATTCTTTATAAAGAAATTTTTTTAAATTTAAATCTTTATTTTTAATGATTAGAATTCATATTCTAATTTAAAATAAAGATTTATAACTTTAAAAAAATAAATACGGTAAATTATGGAATTTCCCATTGATGTTAAAAACAATTTTTTTTCTTAGGATATTTATTTATTATTTTAATTTTTTGTGATTAATTTTTATTAATAAATTAATGAAAAAATCATATGGTTCCATTTTAATAATTAATTTTTAAATTTATATTAAATAAAAAATAAATTTAAAAATAAAGAACATGTATTAAAATTATTTAAAATGATTTGAAATGTAATTGAGATTTTAGATAATAATAATATTGAAAAACAATTTAATTGATTTCGTTTATCTCAATTTTTTCAAAGATTTTAACTTCAGAAAAATTTATCCTTTTGATTCTTTTTGAATCTAAAAAATTTAAAAAAGAGACAAAATAAATTTAATTTTTTTATTGTTTGATTATCAAAAAATTTATGGAATTTTTCAAAAAAATCATATGATTTTTAAAAAAATAACATTTATAATCACTGAAGAATTTTTAGAAAAATAAAAGATAAAGGTATTGAATATGAACCTTGTATTAAAATTAATAAATATGTTCCTTGTATTTATAATGAAAAAATTAACAATTATGAAGCAAAATTGGAAATAAATGGTTTATTTTATAAATAATATATTTTTTATAAATAACTAAGTTAAAATTATTATTTTTATTTTTCAGTGATTCACTTTCAAATCAAAATGTTTTAGCCCATTTATAAAAAATGAAAATTTTAATATTATAACTTTTTAAAAGAAATAAATTTTTTGAAAAAATATCATATCAATTTAAAAAAATTTTACAAAATAGAATAAGTTTATATATAAAAAAAGCATTTTTATTTTTTATATTTATTATAAAAAATAATTTATAAATTAACAATTATTAATAAATACTAATTAATAAAATAAAAACAAAATTTCATATTTATAATAATTTCATTATAATTCATATAAAATGGGTTGCTCCAACAGTAATTCTATAGATAAAAATGAAATTCCAAAAAATAAAAACATAGTCAATAATCCTCAAACTCAAATTACTCAAATTAATAAAATGAAAAATGATGAAGAAAATAATAATAAAAATGTAAATTATTTAAATAACATTCCAAAACAAAATCCTGAAATAAAAATATCAATTAATAATAATATCAAAGAAAACAACAAAGATAATAATTATTCCACATTTAATAAATTAGAAAACTATGATTTATTTTTAGAATTTCTTAAATTAGATAAAGCATCTGCATATTTAAGCAAAATATATAATAAATTCTCAAATCCATATGATAAAGTAATTAATGAAAAAAATTCAAATAATGACTATAAAGGTATATATAAAGATGTTTTACCCATTATTGAAAAATTATTTTCCAGATTTGGACTTTCATTTGTTATTTTAAAAGAAGATTTAATCCTCAATTTATATAATTATCAAGTATATATGACAAAATTAACTGAAGAAGAATTATGGGATAATGTTTTACCATTATTTTTACTTGAATTTTGGATATATCCAAAATCAATTTTTACCCAATATAACATTATTCAAAAATTTTATTTAGGAAATCAATTACAATTTACAACTTCAGCTTATTCTCAACCAAGACAAGCATGTCCAGAATGGACAAAAGAAAAGTCAATGCTTTATACATATAAAAAATATGATCAAATTAGTTATGTAATTGAAGTATTTCATCATGAATTATTTCATTATTTTGATTATATTTTTTCTGGTTGTCATAAACGCACTGATGATAATATTATAAAAGAATGGTCAAAATTAAATAATACTTCTTTTAAATATGGTTCTGGAGGAGAATATGAAAGAGTTTATCAAGAGTTAAGTGATGAAGATAAAGGATTTGTTTCACATTATTCTATGAGTGCAGTTGAAGAAGATAGAGCTGAAACTTTCAGATATCTTATGCTTATGGATGATGATTGTCAAAATAGTTTAAATGATTCTATTATTATTAATAAAATTAATTATATAAAACAATTCATGTGTAAGTTTGATAAATCAGTTTCAATTAATGATAGCTTTTTTAAAGCACTAATTGATTATAGAAATAATTTTAAATTATAAAATATTTTTTTGATAAGAATTCAAAGATATTTTTTTAATAAAACTAAAATTATTAATATATTCAATTATTTTAATTTTATTTAATTTTTAAAAAAAAAATAATAATTTACATATTAAAATAAATGTAAATGATAATTATGAAAAAGAAAAAAAGCAAAAAATAAAAAATATATAAACTAATTATTACTTAGTTTAAAATGAATAAATAAAAATTATTCAAATAATAATAAAGATACTGATTCTAAAAGTAATGGAATTAAAGAAAAAATTGATATTATAGCATAAAATTTTTTTCAACTTAGTTTTTATAATACTATTTATATTGAATACATTTTAGATTTTTTTTAAATTTTTTAACAATCCAATCAGAGATAAAATTAAAATATTTTTTTAAATAAAAAATTAGGATAAAATATAAATTAAAAGAAAATCAAAAAAAAAAAAGAATAGATATGAGAATGAAATAAATATAGAAATTAATACAAATTTTCAGAAACTGAATATTGAGGATTTTTAGAATAATTTTCAAAATGTTGAAAAAGATAATAAATTAAAAAATGAATATGAATTTGTTAATAGTGATTAAAGTTAAAGTCAACTTAAGAAAAATAAAAAACAAAAAACAAGATAATAATTATAAACATTGATTTGAAAATAAATGATAATAATGAAAATTTAAATAATACTAAATATTTTAAAAATAAAAAAATGAAGAGAATAATAATAATAAAAAAAGAATAATATAATAATACAGTAATTTAATGATATTA
>JAJJKW010000443.1:0-28293 GCA_023805745.1 Isotricha sp. YL-2021b | reverse complement strand
AATCCCCAATCCCCAATCCCCAAAAATAAAATTAAAAAAAATTTTTTTTCAATTAAATTTTAATATTTTTTTTCCTTTTTTTATTTAATTATAAATAACTGATTAATTAATAAATCTAAAATAAAATGGCAACATTCCATGATGATTTTTATGATGCAGATAAAAATTTTTTTAATACAGCAGATAATATGAAAGTTGCTCATATTTTAGGAGATGAAATTGATAATCCAATTTATACTTTTAGATTAATTGAAAGTATAGCAGATAAAAGAATAGAATTATTAAATAAAAAATTTTATGAAGTAAGAAAAAATGCTGATTCTCAAAAAGGAGATTTTGGAGGTTTACAAAAAGATATAAATGATACTTTTGATAATTCTGAAAATGATTTATATTATAGAATTAAAAATTTATTTGGAGAATTTGAAAAACAAAATGATGATTTAAATTCTCAAAATTTAATTTTACAAAAATATTTAACTCAACTTACTAAAGAAAAAATGGATTTACTTGTTCAAATTAATTTATGTATGACAAGATTAGATAATATTGAAAAATATTTAGGTATTAATATTGCTTCAAAGAGAATGAAAAAAAATATGAATACTCAGTAATTATGATATTTATTAAAATATATTTAAGAAAAAATTCAATTTTTTAAAAGATTTTAAAATATTAAATTTATTCTTTGGTAAAATAGATTAAAAAGTTTTTTAAATATTTTATTTTTATCTTTAAAATAATATTTTTCTTTTATTTTAAAATTAATATGAAGAAAGTCATATTATTATTTCTAATAATTTTTTCTTTTACAAAAACATATGAATTAGATATTGAAGAAGATTTTACATTAAATATAGATTATAGATTAGAAAAATTAGAAATAAATTGGACTTCAAGAGGAAAAATAATTTTCACTCAAAAAGATTCAAAAAATTATCATCCTTCAATAAAAATAGAAAATGAAAATAAAGATTTTGATTTAATAAAAAAAGAATGTGAATTAAAAGGAAATTATTATATTCGTTTTTCAGATAATATAATTTCTTTTTATAGTTCAATTAATCCTTGTGAATTAATAAAAACTCAATTTCATGATAAAATAAGAATAAATACTTTAAATCCAATATCAAGAAATTCAATTATTTCATTAAATTATGATGTTGAATTTTTATATGATATATTAGATTCAGATAAAAAGAAATTTATTTCAACTTTTGATATTGTAGAAATAAATAAAGTTGAAGGTCCAATTTTTAATAATGAAGAAGAAGAAGAAAAAAAAAAGAATATGAAAAATAATCCTGAAAATCAAAGTTTCTTTAGTAAATATTGGTGGATTATTATGATAATGATGTTTATGCTTATGATGAATGGAGGAGAAGAACAAGAAGGAAAAGCAGAAAGTAAATAAAAATAAAATTATAATATTATTATACTTTAATTTTAAAATTGAAAAAAGAAACAATATTTTAATTAAAAAAAATATAAAAAATAAATAAAAAAAAATAAAAATGAAACAAAATATAATTTTTCTTTCATTATTTATTCAAATAATAATATCAAAAGGATATAATTTAAACCATAGAGAAAATAATGAAAATAATAATTTTAGACATTTAGATTATTTTAATGAATCAGATCCAGAATTAACTTCTTGTTTAGTTCATAATGAAACAATTGATTCATCATTATATGAAGTTGAAGAACAAACTTGTAATCAACATATTTTAGGAGATGAAAATTATAGATGTTGTTATATAAGTCATAGAGTTGGTAAAGATTATTCTAATCAATTTTGTCAAGTTATTGCTTATACTGCTGATGCTATTGGAGATGTTAAAAGCTCTTATTCACATTCTCAAGATCTTAAAATTTTATGTGATGGATTCTTTTTGAAATTTAACTTTATTTTATTTAGTTTTATTTATTTTATTTTTTAATTTGTTTTTTGATTTTTTTTTTCTATAGTTTATTTTATTGTATTTTTTAAAAGGTTTTTTTATTCTTTTTTTTAAATTTTTTTATTTTCAAAATGATTTGAAAAATTGATTTTTTTTAATATTTTTTTTTTAAATGCGTTTATTATATATCAATCAATTAATTTTTAAGAAAATTCATAATTTATATTTATATAATTTCCAAAAAAAATGAATGATATTTTAGATAGTTCAACTAATTTTGAATTAAAAGAAATAAAAATAAAAGAAAAACTATATACATTATTCTATGAATTAACAAGTGAAATTAAAGAAGCAAAAATTGAAATTGATGAAGAAGACTATGAAGAAAATATAAGAACAACAACTGTATTTCAAATAATTGAATATATATATCAATCAATTCAAATTCTTTTGAAAAAATATAAAAAAGAAAATATTAAACCTTTTATTCCAAATAAAGTAGAAATTAGTCAATATGAAAATATGTTAAGAAATTATGAAAATAATCATAGAAATTTAATGAAAAAGCAATTTCAATATAAATTACATAATGAAACTTTAGAATATAAATTAGAAGAATATATGGAAATGGAAGAAGAATTTGAAGAAATGAAAACTAAATTTAAATATGAAGATGGAAAATTTTTAGAAAATGATAGAAAAGATAATGAAATTATTATTATTAGACAAGAAAATACAAATTTAAAAAAAATAATTTCTTCGTTAGAAAAAGATAACGAAGAAAAAAATAAAATAATCTCAGAGATGGAAAAAAAATATAAAAATTTAAAACAAAAATTAGAAGAAACAGAAAAAGAATTAAATTTATTTTCAAATATAGATATTAACTATATTAATATTCAAAATAATAGTAATAATAATTTAACAAATAAAAATCAAGTAACAAATAATAATTCAAATAATATAAGTAATTTATCAAAAAATTCTTTTTATTTATGGAAAAATAATATAAGTGAAATTAAAGGACCTTTAGATGTAAAAATATTAAATTTAAAAAGTTCAAAACCATCAGAGCAAAAACATATTAATGAATTATTTGGTCAAAGTAAAAATATAATAAATGATTTAAGTGTTAGAGGAAGTAAATCAAGTAAAAATAAACATAAAATAACATATAATAGAAATAATTCAATGAATATGCTTTTAGATAATAAAAAAATGAATTTAATATCAAAATATTTATCTAATCAAAAAACCAATAAAAGAAATAGTAATAGTAATAATAAATTAAATAATAAAAATAATAAAGATAGTAATAGTCAAAAATTAAATAATACTTGTTTAAAAATACAAAAAATTCCATTGTATATTTCTCATAATGGTAATTTAACTAATAGATCAAGTACAAATAAAACTTTAAGAAGAAATTCTAGTTCAACTTCTCAAAATTCAAAAAATAAAGTTTCTATTTCTAAAATTATAAAAAATAGTATTTCCAATTTAAGTATGCATCATAATCATACAATGCTTCCTAATAAATCTTCTGTTTCATTTGCATCAACAAGGGAAATTTTATAAATAGTAAATTTTTAAATTATAGTGATTAAAAAAATTTTGCTTTTTTTTTAGATAAAATATTTTTTTATACTTTATAAATTTAAAAAAATAATTATTTAAAATATAATTAATGATATTTATATAAAAATTAATTTTTATTTACAAGAAATGCTTTATTATATTCTTTTATTATATAATTAAAATCACTTCCTTCATTTATTGAATCTATATCAATTTGACTTGAATTAACTTCCATTGATAAATTATTATTAATATTTTGAAAAGAAATATTATTTGTGTGATTTACTTTTAATTTTTTATTTTTTTCACTTCTAGTTTCTTGAGTTGAATTAGTATTATAAACATAATTTTTTAAATTACAATAATTTGTTTTTAACATTGAAACAATTCTTTTTAATTCCTTATTTTTCTTCTTTAGACTATGACATGAATTTCTATAAAATTTCAACTGAAATTTTAATTTTTCAATATAATCATCATTACTATTTTTTGGAGTTTCTTTTATATTTTCTACAATATGAATTTGTTTTAAAGGAGGATAATTTGTATTTAATTTTGAAAAATCAAGTTTTGGAAATTTTATTCTTGTAATTTCTGTATTTAAATATTTTTTTTGTTTAATTTTTTCAGGAAATTTAACAACAGGAGATTCTAAACTTAAATTTAAATTTGAATTTCTTTCTGAACTTGATTCATAATTTGAATTAGAATCTGAACTTGAACTTGAAGTTAAAATATAATCAAATAATTCTATATTTTCCATTTTTTCTTTTATTTTTTTCCTTTTTTTTAAATTTATTATTCTTTTTTTTAATATTGATATTTTTTGTTCTTGAATTTTATTTTTTTGTTTTTCTTTTAAAAGAAGTTCAGTATATTTATTTAAAAGTTCTCTTGTTTCAACTAATTCGTTATTTATTTCTAAATTATTTGGATTTGGCTCTAATATATATGTTTCTTTTTCTATATCTGCATCTTTTGTGAAATTTATTATTTCCTTATTTAAATGCTTTATTATATTTTCTTTTTCCTTTAATTTATTATTTAATTTAAAAATTTCTGTTGAATGAATATCATATAAACTATTTTTTTCTCTTAACAAATTATCTAATTCCTCTTTTATTTTATAATATTTATTTTCAAAATCTATTTTTTCTTTATTTATATTTTCATAAAGTTTTAGAAGTCTTTCATTTTCTTCTTTTAAATTGTTTAATATATCTGAATTATTAAATTGTTTATTTAATTCTTTATATAATAATTCTTTATTTATTTCTAATGATTTTTTAATATCTTTAAATTGATTCTTTAAATTTATATTTTCTCTTAAATAAAAATTTGCATTTTCTGCATAAATACTAAGTAATTTTTTCGCTGTTTCAATATCAAATTTTTTGTTCATTATATTAATTTAATATATATTAATATAATAATTTATATAATTATTAAATTCTTTTAAATAATCGTTATTTTTAATTTATTATTTAATATATTTACTTTACAAAATTATCTAAAAAATTTTGTTTAAAAATTTTAAATTATGAAAATGCTCAATCTAATAGTTTTTAATTAAAAAAGTATTTGAAAGTGAAAAAACAAAATATTATAATAAATAATTATTATTGTAAAAATTAGAAATGAACCCGAATTCTTTCTTCTTTGATTTTATTTTTGTTCTTTTATTATTCCTTTAATTAATTAAATTAATTTAATTGTTCTATTAATAGTTTCAATATTATTATATTCTCTTACATAATTTATTTTTGTTTTTTTCTTTATCAAAATAATTTAAAATTTCTTTTAAAAGAATTTTTTTCTTAAATTATAAAAAGAATTTGAGGAACATTATTTGAATCTTTTGAATTATTATTAAAAGTAAAATATATTAGTATTTTTTGATAATGAGATTAATTGATTAAAAAATATAAAAAATAATTTTCAATTCGAAAAAGAAAAATTAAGATAAAATGGGTATATGTAATTCTCAAAATGATAAAAAACCATTAATAAAAGAAAAAAATTTGGGAAAAAAAACAGACTTAAAAAAAGAAGAAATAAATAATATTCCCAATTCTCATTCTCATAAAAATATAACCAATAATCAAAGAATTTATGGAATAAAGAAATTTGGAGTAAATATAAAACCAGACAAAAATCCAAATTATCCTCTTCAATTTGTTTTTCATATGTCAAAAGTAAAATGTAAAATGCTTTTAGAAAATAAAATATATATACTTCATATTATATTTGATAATCAAGAATATCCTCTTTGTTTTTCAAGTGGTAAAAATCCAAAATTTATATTTAATGAAAGTTTTGGAAAAGAAATAGAATTTAATAAATTAGAAGAAGCATTTTTAGAAATAACAATTTATAGTCATTCTTTAGTTGATGATCCTCAAAAATTAACTTCTTTAACAAAAGGAGAAATTTTAAATGAAAGTTTAAAATATTCTTCTTTTAAAATAGATTTATTAACTTTAGCAATTGCTCCTGAACATCATGATTTTGCATTATATGATTTAAAAAAAGCTCATTTACAAATTGGAAGAATAAGTTATTGTATTACTTGTAAACATATTGAAAATGTTATTTGTAAAATTGATAAATTTAATTTTAATTTAAATACATTAGTTAATACGGATTTAGCTTTAAAATTAAAATTTTTTTATGAAGGATTAACTAAAGAAAAAGAAACTGAATATACTCATTTTATACAAGGAAATCCTATTCAAAAAGATAATAAAACTGTTTATGAATTTTCTCCTTCAGAAAAAGATAATAAATTAATTATGAAAAATAAATTATCTATAACTGAATTAAGAAATGCTGATGTTAGTTTAAATATTTATAGTGGAAGATTAGTTGATAAAAATGAAGATGATAATAAATTATTACAAAAAAAAAATATTAGTTATATTAAAAAAACTCAAACTAATTATACTATTTTTCAAAGACATAATAATTTAAGAAGACCAAGTTTTTTAAATAATGAGTTATCTTTAGTTCAATCTTATTCTTTAGTTGGAACAGCTCAATTAAATTTTTATAATATATTAAATTCACATGAAAATCAAATTGTTAAAAGAAGTAGTAAATTTTTTCAAAGTATAAAACATAATAAAAATTTTCATTTAGAATATGAAAAATGCAAAAAAGGAAAATCATCTGATAATATTTTTGAATCAGATGATAATAATTATTATTTGGATTTATTTGAAGATCTTTATGAAACATTTTCTGATAATCTTTATTATAAAGGAAATAGTATAGGAGATTTTCAAATGGTTATTTCTTTAACTAAAATACCTTTAATAAAACAAATTATGTTTGGAGTTATGACTGAAACAGGATTTGAAGTAAGTAGTATTTTTTTATATGATAATATAATTTCTAATGATAATTTACCAGAAGATTTATTAAAATTAATTAAATTAAAAAATTCTCTTGATAATTATTTTAGTGATACAGCACAATTAAAAAAAACAGAAAATATAGATTCAATTACAATATTAAATGGAATAAAAGATTGTTTAACACAAAGTATAGAAGATTCACTTTTATATTATGCTTATTCTAATAATTTAGATTTATTTAATGGACAAATGGTTATGATTGAATTAGGTTTAAATATATTAGAAGTAATAGATAAATTAAATATGGAACAAAGAAAAGTTTCTTTTGAAATATTAAAATTATTAACAAAAAGAGCTGAATTTGAATTAGGGACAATTTCTTCAAAATGGTTTAAAGAAGTTAATAAATATGAAGATAATAAAATGGTAATTTCATTTGAATTTTCAAATGAATTTTTAATTAAAAATAAAGTAATTGAAAATTATATTAGATTTCTTAATGAAGCAACAAATTTATGTTTAGAATCTATAACAAGAGGAAAAAATAATGATAATTCAAGTACAATTTTTACAAATTATTTTTTATCTCTTGCTTATTTTAGAGTTCCTTTATACAGAGAATATTTTATAAAATCAATTTTATCTAATATGGATTCAAAAAATAATAATAAGGAAAAATTAATAAATAATAATAATAATAATATGACTAATGTTGAGGATCCTGTAAATGAATTAATTTTATGGGATAATGTTTATAAAAAATTAAATATGTCTATTAGTAATGTTAAAGATGATTATGCTGAAAATATATCTGATTTAAAAGAAATGTTATATGAAATGAAAGATATGATTTCTTATTCAAATGATTATGGAAGAAATGATTGGAAAAGTCGTTTAAGTAAAAGAGATTTTATATTTTTTAATATTGTTAAAAATTTATGTGAATATATTAAAAGTGAAGTATTAATTGATAATGAAAATAATGAAACTAATGATATTAAATTACATTGGAAAAATATTCCTGGATTTGATTCTATTATTTATTCTATTCAATATGAAATTTTGAATAAAGAAGTAAAAAATTATTCAAAAAGTTTAATGAATTTAATTCCTATATTTATTGAAAATATGGATATTGTTAATAATTTTATTTTATTAATTATAAAAAAAACAAATGCTTATGATACTCCTGCTGTATTTAATTTTGTTAATATATTAGATTTAATTTTTTCTCAGAAACATATGCAAAATCCTTCTGAGAATCTATTTAATTTTAATATTATTCAACAAGCTTTTATTATTATAATGAATACTGAAAATTCTTTATCAATATCTAAATTTATTTTATTTTATTATAAAAATGCACATTTAATGCCAATGAAACATTTAATAAATATAGTAAATATGATTTTTGTTCCTAATTTTTATAATTTTTTTTTCCATTGGAGTTTTCAAGTAAGAGATGTATTTTATTATATTTTATTATATATATTTGAACATAGATTAAAAAATAAAATAGCAAAAGTTCATAATTTAAAAAAACATAATAATTATAATAATTTATTTCGAACTCAAACACAAAATCAAGAAATTAATCAATTTTTTTCAACAAGTGGAACAAGTCAAACAAATTTTGGAGATTTATTTGATCCTTATATTAAAGTTATTAAAAGTTTAGAAAATATAATTTATACTGAAGAATTAGAACCAAATGTTAATAATAAAATTGATGAAAAGCAATTTTCAAATACTTTAAAATATATTCCACATGAATTAAGAAATAATATTGTTCTATCAATGCAACATTATGAAGGAATTTTAAATAATTTTATTAAATGGAAAAATAGTAATAATATTGCTCTTAGTGTTGATGATTTAAAATATCCTGATTTGGATGTTTCTCCAGTTAAGGATGATGTTGTTGAATATAGTACTGAAGAAAATTAAAAATATAAATCCTATTATAAATTTATTGTATATAAAATGGATAAAATAAAGAAAAAATATAGAAGTATATAAAAAATAACTATAAAAAACCAAAAAAATAAAAATAAAAAAAAATAAAATCCATTCCAAAAACAAAAGAGCAAAAAAAAAAAAAACCTCTTTTCCATTAAATATCCAAAAAAAAATAAAAATTTTAAAAAAATATAAAATATTTCTTAATCAACTCCACAAACCTCTCATCATGGTCTACCATAATCTTTTTTCTTAACCCTAGTTTCCTTAGGAGTTTGAAAAATAAAAACAGAACCATCTTCACTAGCACTACAAATAATTTCCTGATCTGGTGAAACAATAACTTTATTAATAGGATTAGAATGTCCCAATCCTTTAAACCTGGGTATAGCAGTATTATATTCCCAAACTTTAACTTGTCTATCTTCTCCAGCAGTAGCAAAAAATTCTCCATTATTAAACATACTCACAGAATTAATACTTCCATCTAAAGCAGCATCAACTGATCTAATTTCACTTCCTTCAATAACATCCCAGTAAGTTACTTTTTTATTAGTTCCTGTTGATAATAATTGACTTTCTTCAGGATGATAAACAATTTGTTTAAACATTGTTTTTTCAAATAAACAAGCACTTCTAACATAATTTATAATATCCCATATAATACATGATCCATCTGCTGATGCAGAAACTGCTTTATCATTCTGTGAATTTATTATTATACTCCAAACTCTTCCTCTATGTTCTTTTAATGATGTTTCCATATTTTGACTTTGATTTCCTATTTTCCATACTCTAATTTCTCCATTCATTCCTCCTGATACTATTTTTTTACCATCACTTGTACTACAAATTGCAGTCACTCCATTTGAATGACATTCATTTATTGAATATAATAATTTTCCACTTTGAGGTAAAAATGAACGAATTTTTCCATCATTCCATCCACTATAAATTGACTTTCCATCTTTCATAAAATTAAAACAATAACATTCTATATTTGGAATATGTATTCTTAATACTTCATTTCTTGTTTCTGTATTCCATATTCTGATATCTTCTTTTCCACATGTTCCAAATACTCCACTATAATTATATGGGAAATTTATATCATTTATTCTATCATTATGACATGTGTTTCTTATTTCATTTTTTAATGTTGATGTTTCACACCAATATATATTTGATTGTTCTGTTGCACAGAAAAAATATAATGATTCTGATGTTAATGTTATTGATGTTATTCCTCCTAAAACTTTACTTTCATTTTTTATTCTAAAATCTGAATTATTTATTTTTGCTAAAATTCCTTCTTTACTTCCTATTAAAAGATCTTTATTTGGAAGTAATTTTATACAATTTATTCCTTGTGGAAATAATCTTTTTACAGGTCCTATTCTTTTATAAATTGCAATTTCTAAATCAATTTCTAATATATCTCCTGTTTCAGTTCCTACATAAGCAAATTTATCTTTTGGATCAATTGTCATACATAATATTTTTCTTTTTAAATTACTAAAATTAACATCAACTGAACTTACTTTTTTTTCAATATAATCTACAGTCCAAATTTTTATTCCGAAATTTTGACAAGTAACAAGTTTATTATCTAAATTATTAAAAAATTTAACTTGATGTACAAAATCACTTCCTGCAGTATTACAACAAAGTGGTTTTCCAGTTTCAACTTCCCAAACAATAATAAAATTATCTTCAATTCCTCCTAAAGAAACTAAGTATTTATCATTATATGAAAAACTTAAACTTTGTATTAAAAATTTATGAATTGAAAATCTATTTACAATTGATAATGTTGTTAAATCCCATAAAATTATATCTGCATTAAATCCTGAAAATGTTTTTTGACCACTTGCTAAATATCTTCCTGAATTACTTACTGTTAATGTTGAAATATCATTTGTATGACCTTTTAAAAAACGATCTTGACGAGTTAATACATTTCTAATTATTATTTGAGATCCTATTGGAAATATTAATGTCTCGTTGTCTGGATGAAGAATTAATCCATCGATTACTCCACCATTAAATCCTATTACTGCTAATAAATTCATGTTTTGTGCTTTTGGTTGTTGGGTCATTTTTTTATATTATTTTTTTTTTTTTTTTTTATTTCAGTTATCAGTTTTTTTTATTATTTAGGTTTTTTTTTTTCTTTATTTTTTATTTATTGTTTTTTTAATATATTTTATTTTTTAATTTTATATTTTTTATTTTTATTTTTTTATTTATTATATTTTTTTATTTTGGCCTTTGAGGTTTTTAAATTTTTTTTATTAAATTATTAATTTAAATGAATTCTTTTTTTAATTATTCTGTGGATAATAGTTTGAAAACTTTTAGAAATGAACATTTAATAACTTATTTTCAATCTTTTATGGTAGGTTTTTATTTTGCAGAATCAATGATTAAAGAAGAAAATTTAAATGATGATTTTGAAAGTCAATTATTAGTTCAATGTTTCCTTTAAAAAATAAAAAAACAATCACATCAATTTTTAAATAATTTAGAAAAATAGAAAGAATATATTTATAATTTTGATATTCAACCTTTGGATGAAGATAAATATAAAAAATTTTTAAATAAAATGTTTGAGGTTTTTTAGATAAAAAAGATATTAATTCTATTATTGATTATTATTCTTTTTCAATAAAAGAACAAATGAAATTTATTAATATTAATAAAAAACCTGATTTTTTATTAAATAATGTAATTACTTTAAAAGATGAATTAGATGATTTTAAGGATAATATTTCAAAAATTTCTGAAAAATTAAAAATATTTTTGAATAAAAACAAGAAAAAAAATTTATAAAAAACACTGAACATCAAAAAGAAATTAATATTTTAAA
The DNA here is from genome assembly GCA_023805745.1 of Isotricha sp. YL-2021b. Lineage (NCBI taxonomy): Eukaryota > Ciliophora > Litostomatea > Vestibuliferida > Isotrichidae > Isotricha > Isotricha sp. YL-2021b. The sequence goes on along the minus strand of JAJJKW010000443.1, from coordinate 16,627 downwards.
TCCTGAATTAGAGAAAAAAAGAAGAAATTCTAAAAATAGAAAATGAAAAAAGTGAATTTGGAAAAAAGTTAAAAAAAAACCAAAAGAAAACGGATTATATATCAAAAATTAAATGTTATTAAGGATAAATTTAATAAACAAGCTCAATTAATTGAAAATATAAATAAAAAATTTGACAAAAAACAAAATTCAAATAATAAATTAGTAGAAGAAATTGAAAATCTTAAAATACAAAATAAAAATAGTCGAAATCAAATTAATAATTTACAAAATCAAATAGTAGAATTAACAACATTAAATTCAAATTCAAATAAAACAATTTTAGAATTAAAAGAAAAAAAAGAATTATTATCATAAGAAAACAAAAACTTACAATCCCAAATAAATTTTTTCCTAAAACTCTAATCCAAGATAATAAAAAATAGCCAAAAAATAACAAAAAATAAAAATAACTTAAAATTTAAAAACCATTTCAAAAAAAAAAAAAAATTAAAAATTAAAATGAATAAAAAAAACAAAAAAATAAAAACTATAAATATAAAAAGAAAAAAAAAATTTAAAAAAAAAATGGATAAAAATTCAATAATTCATGAACCATTAGTTCCAAGAACATTTAGATTACTTGCAGAATTAGAAAAAGAAGGAGATGGAATAGTATCATATGGATTAGAAGATCCAGAAGATAATACATTTACAAAATGGAATGGAAGTATTCTTTCAAATAATGGTATATTATATGAATTAAAATTAATTTGTGATGATAATTATCCTAAAGTTCCTCCTAAAGTTAAATTTATTACTAAAATTAATTTACCTTGTGTTAATCAAGGAAATGGAGAAATTATTCCTAATTCTTTAAATATTTTAAAAAATTGGAATAGAGATTGTACTATTGAATCTTATTTACAAGCTATTAAAAGTGAAATGGATAAATCTCTTAATAAATTAAAACAACCTCCTGAAGGAAGTAAATTTTAAATATGGTTTTTTTTTTAAAATATATTTTTTAAAAAAATTTACTTTATAATTTTCAATTTAACTTTTTTTTTTTTTTTTGTTTTTTTTTCCGGTTTTTTTGAAGTTAAAACGTTTTTTTAATTTTTTTTTTTTTTTTGATTTAATCTAATTATTATAAATGAATTATTAATTTTTTAAAAATATAGAAATAATAAATAAAAATAAAAATTAAAATATCATCAATAAAATATAAAGAAAAAAAATTTATCTTTTCTGGAAAAAAAAATAAAAAAATATCTCAATCAATATATAACTAAAGGGAAAAATTAATTTTTAATAAAAGCTAAAAAAGCAAACAAATAAAAAAAAGATCATGAGTAACTTTGATATTGATATGTCAAATAAATCTGAATTTAATCTTTCTTTCCTTGTAGATGTTGGAAAAACAAATTGGTTTCAAAATGGTGAAAAACAAGGAAAAGATTTTATAAATGAATCTCTTAAAGAAAAACTTCCAAAAAATACATTATTCAATATAAATTCATTAATTTTCAATATTGAATCTCATCAAGAAGAAATATTAAGTAAATATGATTGTTATTATAATTCAAATAATAATTCTCTTTGTATTATAATTGGAGACGTTGCAAAATATGCTGATTTTTCAAAAGAAATTATGATGAATTTAATGGAATTTTCTCAAAAACTTTCAATTTCTTCTATTTATTTACTTATTTGTAGAAAAAATAAAGATTATGTTAAATTACTTCAAGGAATGTTAACTGTTGGATTTACTAATGAAGAAACTACTAAAACTACTTCTATTGATGGAAAAACTTATAAAATTTTAAAAATGAGTTTAAGTAAAGCACAAGCTGAAATTGAAGAAGTTGATTTTATGTAAGGAATTAAATAGTTTTAAAATTTTTGGAAAGAGATTATAAATTTAAAACTTAAAACATGATACAACATAATGACGGTTTGAATGAGATATGTTGATTAATATAAATTTATTTATATTAGTTAATGTATTTAAGTTTTTTTTTCTCTTATTATATAAGGGGAAATTAAATGTCATTTAAAGACCTGATTTTAATCGAATGTTGTGCTGTTGATTGTTTTATTTTTGTAATCTCTGTACCTTTATAAAGAAATTTTACTATATATTTTTATTTTTTAAGATATTTTATTTTTTTATTTAAAATATAATTTAGTATTATAAATATTTTATATTTTGATTTACTGTTGAAAAAGAAAAAATAATTTTTTCATTAAAATTTTAATTAAATAAAATTTTATCATCTAAAAAAGAAGGAAAAAAAAAAAATGGAAAAAAACAACAATACCCAAAATCAAAATTCCAATAATAATCAATTAGAAAATAATGAAGAAATAAAAGAAGATAATATAAATGAAAATATAAATCAAAATGAAAATGATTTTTTAGAAAATGAACAAATAAATGAAGATGAAATAATAGAATATGAAGAAATAGATAAAGATAAAGAAATGGATTTAGATGATGAAAATTTAAATGATGAAGAAGAAGAAGAAAATTTTCAAAAAGAATATCCTGATTTTAAATCTGAAGGAGAAATATATAGTATAGCATTATATAATTCAACATTAATAATAGGAGATGGAGAAGATAAAACAACATTTTATAATTTAGATGAAAAAAAAATAATAAAAACTGAAAAATATAATAAAGATAGTGTAAATTTTATAAAAATATCAAATGATAAAAAATATATGATAACAGCATCAATTGATGGAACAATAAATATATTTGATACAAATAATTTTAATTTAATAAATACAATAAATGATCAAGATTCAGAAATAAATTGGATTGAATGGCATCCAAAAGGAAATGCTTTTTCTTTTGGAACTTCAGAAGGTTCAGTTTGGATTTATTTAGCAAATAATATTAAAAATAATTTTAATTTTTTTTCTCATACTGATTCTTGTACTTGTGGTTCTTTTTGTAATTTAGGTAAAAATATTATAAGTGGAAGTGAAGATTTATCTATTAAAATTTATGATTTAAAAAATAGAAATGTTGAATTTACAATAAAAGGAAAAAAATTTATGCAAAATCCTATAACTTGTTTAAATGTTTCTGATAAAAAACCAATTTGTGCAATTGCTTCAATTGGAAATGAATTTTCTTTAATAAATTATGAAAAAGGAAATATATTATTTTATATTATGTTTCCAGAAATGCAAAATTCAATTGAAACTATTCAATGGTGTTATGATGATAATTATATTATATTTTCTGATAGTAAAAGTAATGTTCATATTTTTGATAATAATACTTTACAAATTAGAAGTACTATTAAATTAGAAAATGAAAATATTACAAAAATGATTAAAAGTAATATTCAAAGTTATCAAATTTTTGGAAGCGGTTCAAATGGAAATTTTTATATTTTTGATTGTAGAGGAAATGGTTCTATTCTTCAAAAAGAAAAAGTTCATAAAGATGTTATTATGGATTTTATTGTTACTGAAAAAGAAAATTTTATTATTACTTCTTCTATTGATAAAACAATAAATTTAGTTAAGATTGTTAATATAAATTAAAATTATAAAATATAAAAAAAAAATTAATAAATAAAAATAAAACGAAAATATGTTTTAAGAAATTTATTATTAATAAAATATTTAGAAATGGATCCAAATAATTTTTCTTCATGAAATAATGGAGCTTAAGAATTTAAGTTAAAATATGTTGAATTTTTTTAAAAAGAAGAAAAATTAAAATTTAGAATAGATAATGGAATTTTAAATGGAAATAATGCCTTGAATGAACTTTTGAAAGGAAATAACTTAGAAAAAAAAATTCAAATGAAAAAAAGAAGAAAAAAAATGGTAAACTCAAAAAAAAATGTCAAAATTGAAAAAGTACAAAAATTTGAAAAAATAATTAAAAAGATACCTTAAAATTTTACAAAAGATGAAAAAGCTTAAAAAAGGAAACCAAAAAGATAAAATAAATATATAAAATCCCTAATTTAATATAAAATCATATAAAAAATTTTATTTAACTAAATAAAAGTTTCTTTTGATTAAAACACTATGAAAAAAAACACAAAAATAAAAATCTAAGTTTCAAGTATATAAATTTTTATCATAAAAAAATTATTATTAATTTAAGTAGAATGATAGAAAATTCACAAAATCAAAATTTAATTTCAAATTCAGAAAATTCAAACTTAATAAAAATAAAAATAGAGCCTCAAATAGAAAATGAGAATTCAATTCCTGAAAAAATAAATGAATATCATGAAAAAACAATAGAAGAGAATTTAAATGAAATGAGTTCCTCTCAAACTCAAAGTAGAAGAAATAATCAATATCAAGAAATAAAAGAATTTAAATGTCCAATTGAAGATTGTAAAAAAATATTTAATGATAAAGGAGCATTTAGGAAACATCAATTAACACATGGAGAAAAATTATATCAATGTAAAGTATGTGGTAAAAAATTTTTAGATAATTCTAAATTAAGAAGACATTCTTTAGTTCATTCAGGAGAAAAACCTTTTAGATGTGATATTTGTAATAAAAAATTTTCTTTAGATTTTAATTTAAGAACTCATTTAAGAATTCATTCAGGAGAAAAACCTTATGCTTGTATTTTTCCAGGTTGCTTTAAAAGATTTAGTCAAAGTTCTAATTTAAGTGCTCATGAAAAAACACATGAAATTCAAAAAAAAAATATAAATAATTCTATTGATGAAAGTGGTCAAAGACCTGTTTTTATACAAAATCCACTTTCTTTTCTTATTGATAATCCTTTTTCTGGAACTGCTACTATGGATAATATTAATCAAATTAATAATTTATATGAAATGATGAAAAAAGGAATTAATCAACAAAATAATCCTAATTATAATTATAATTCTTCATATCAAAGTAATCAAAATATTTTTGGGAAACATTTTGTTTACTTTAAAACTGTTAATGAAAGTAATAATTATAATAATCTTAATAATTCTAATTCTTTGAATTTAAATAATATTAGTTATAATAATAGTTCTAATAATCATTGTGATGTTAATGCTTCTAGTAATCAAAGAAAATTTTTTGCATCTGGAAAAAAAGTTTTTGAAATTGTTAGAATGGATGAACCTTCTCAAAATTCTTTAAATTCAAATACTAATCAAAATTCTGATTCTGCTTTCCAAATTAATTATTGAAAAAAATAAATTTTTTTTATTTTTATAAAATATAAATTATGTCAAAAAAAAATAAAATAAAAAAATTTATTTAAATTTTGTTTTTTCTTTTCCTTTTTTATAAATGATGCTCGAAGAAACACAATAATAAAATTAAAAATAACAATAATAAAAATATATACTGTAAAAATAAATAAAATTGTTATTTAAAAGAATAAAAAAAAAAATTGAATGAATAACTTCAATTTCAATAGTATTTCAATATTTATTATTTAAAGGAAAAATTTTAGATAATTCAAAAAATAATAAATGATATGGTGTTAAAAATGAAAATATATAAAAGACAAGATAAAATTCCACAAGAAAAAAAAAGATTCAATAAAATGGAAATAAAAAAAATTTTGGATTTAAAAGAAATTCTTTATAAATATTGAATGAAAAATTTAATGATCTAATGAATAGGTTATTATATTCTAATTTATTATTTTTCAATTGATTGAAAGTCTCAGGAATGAGTATATTTTGATAAATTGGTTAATTAATTCTCCAAAAACAAAATTTTGTATTCATTCTAATTCTCTGACTGGAGAAATACTTTCAGCTCCTTTATTTATGAGAGGAATATTATCCCTAGAAATCATGCAAGATATATTTTCAATGATAAATTCAAAATATTTTGGAATCTAACTGAAAAGAAATTACAAATATCTGAGAATAATAATAATAATAATATGATTAATCATAATAATAATTATTATAATATTAATAATAATTATTATTATAATAATATAATAAGAATAATAATATTGTTATTTTAATGAAAAATATAAAAAACAATTATATAACTTTTTTTTACCACAGAAGAAATAAATATTAAACCATTCAAACATTATAAACTAAATTTCCCTTTCCAATAGATAAATAATTAAATATGTAAAATTTAAAAAAAAAAATTTTAAAATAAACATAATAATGATTATAACTAATAATTGCAATAACATTTTATTATTATTATTCTACAATTTCCAAAATAAATAATCCAAATAAAAAAAAATTATAATAGAAAAAAAATGGGTCAAGAAAAAGCAAAACCAAAGCCTCCAGAAAATCCATCTGACAAGATGTTTGACAATATTTTTGAATTTAAAATGATGGCAAAGCAATTTTCAAAAGAGAGTAAAAAAGCAGAACAAGCACATAAAAATTTATTAAACAAAGTGAAAGATTTAATAGCAAAAGGAGATTATGAGCATGCAAAAATAACAGCAGCTGATGCAATAAGAAAAAAAAATGAGATAAAAAGATATCAAGTATTAGCATCAAAAGTAGATACAATAAGTCAAAGATTACAAAGTGCATATCAAACACAACAATTAACAGAAAATATGAAAAGTTTAACTGATAAAATGGTTAGTGCTGCAAATCTTGGAGATATGGTTCAAATAAATCAAACTATGGCAAATTTTGAAAAAATGTTTGATGATTTAGATGTTAATAGTAATATGATGAATGAAGTTTTTGATAATGTTAATGTTGGAACTACTAATGATACTGAAGTTAATGAATTAATTAATCAAGTCGCTGAAGCTAATGGAATGAAAGTTATGGATGATTTAGATGTTAAAGCAGGAGAACAACCTATTCAACAACCTGGAATGCAAGATGCTAATCAAATGCCAGATAATTTCTTACCATAAATTTATGGGGTTTTAATGGTTTTTTTTTATTATCTTTTTTTTGTTATTCTTTTTATTTTATTTTGATTTTATTTTTTGGTTTTTTTTTGATGAGATTAAAATAGGTTTTAAAATTTTAGTTTTCTTTTAAAAAAAATGATTTTTTATTATTTGTTTTTTGATTATTTTTTATTTTTTATTTTTAGGGATTTTATTATTTTTTTTATCTTTATTTATTATTAAATTAATTGTTTTTTGAAATTGTTTAAAAAAATGACAACCCCAAGTAATTTATTAGGTAAAAAACGAAATATTTCCCCAGAGAAGCCAAAAGAAGAAGATCAAAATGAAAAGATAAATTTAGATAATAAACAAAAAGAAAAAGAAGAAATGATGAAATTAAACGAAAAATTTATATTAGAAGCTCGAAAACATCCTTTAAAAATAACTCCTCCTTTAAATCCAGAAATTTATCCAAATGAAGTACCTTTAAAATTTAAAATTATAAAAAAATTTAACAAAGCACGAGCAAGTATATTAACACTTCCTCATTCTGAAGTAAAAACTCCAGTATATATGCCAGTAGGAACAAAAGGAGCAATGAAAGGATTATTATCATGTGATTTAGAAAGAATGAATTGTAAATTAATGTTATCAAATACATATCATTTAGCTTTAGAACCTGGAGATGAATTTTTAAATAAAAATTATGGTGGAGAAGAAAAAAGAGGAATACATAATTATATGAAATGGTCAAATAATATTTTAACTGATTCAGGAGGATTTCAAATAGTTTCTTTATCAAAATTATCTATAAGAAGTGAAGATGGAGTAGAATTTATTTCTCATATAAAAAATGATAATAGAAAAATAAAATTAACTCCAGAAAAAAGTATGTTAATTCAAAATAATATAGGAAGTGATATTATAATGGCATTTGATGATGTAATAAGACCAACAAGTAATATAAATGAAATATATGATTCATGTGAAAGAAGTATACGTTGGATTGATAGATGTATAAAATCACATAATAGAAAAAAAGATCAAAATTTATTTGGTATAATTCAAGGAGGAATAGATTTAAATTTAAGAAAAATTGCAATTGAAGAAATGAATAAAAGAAATTTACCTGGTTATGCTATTGGAGGAATGGCAGGTGGAGAAAGTAAAAATGATTTTTGGAAAGTTATTAATATTTGTACAGATAATTTACCTGAAAATAAACCAAGATATTTAATGGGAATAGGTTATCCTGTTGATTTAATTATTTGTTCTTTATTAGGTGTTGATATGTTTGATTGTGTTTTTGCTACTAGAACTGCAAGATTTGGAACTGCTTTTACAAATTATGGTTTTATTAAATTAAAAAATCAAAAATTTAAATTTGATTTTAATCCAATTGATAAAGATTGTAATTGTGAAGTTTGTAAAAAATATACTAAAAGTTATTTTTATTTTATGTTTAATAAAAATCCAAGAGCTGTTGTTTTAATCACTTTTCATAATGTTTTTTATCTTATTAATTTAATGAATAATATTAGAAATGCTATTATTAATGATAATGTTAATGAATTTGTTAAAGATTTTTTTCAAAAACAATTTCCTGATTCTACGCCGTCTTGGATTAGAGATGCTTTAGTTAAAGCAGGAGTTAATGTTGATTTTATTGATAAAGTTGATGATAGAATTTATTATGGAGAAAATGATGATGAGGAGGAAAAATAATATTATAATAAATAATTTTTTATATTTATTTTATTATTTTCATATTATTTAATACCCTATTTTAATTATTTATTATATATTTATTTTTTTAAAATATTTTTATTTTATTCATTTATTTCTTCAATTGTTTTTAATTTTACATTTTCTTGAGAACCTACAGAATGAAATTTTTTACTACTTTCAACAAAAGCTTCAATAACTTCTTGAACTCCTTTTGGATTATTAACATAATAATGAGCATTTGAAGGTTTTTTACCAACAATACAAGTAATAATTTTAACATTTTTACAATATTCTTGAATAATATTATTTTTATTTTTTAAATAATAAAACATTTTTTCATCAGTAGTATCATCTCCAAAACTCATAATAAAATCAGGTTTAATATTTTTATTTAAATTATCTTTAATAATATAAGAAATAAAATAACCTTTACTAATTCCTCTTGCAATAACTTCAACATATCCTTTTCCATTTATAATTTTTAAATTTAAATTTTTAACAGAACATTCTAGTTCATTAGTAATTACACTAGCAAAACTTTTTCCTAATTCTTGATCACAATCACTATATTGCCAAACAATAGAACTTTGTTTTATTTCAATAAAAGAACCTTCACATCTTTCAATATAAGGATTTAATATTTCAAAACAAGCATTAATCCAATCATTATTATAATGTTTTAACATTCTTTTCCATTTATCTTTTCCACTTCCTGAATTTAATTTAAACATAAAACCATGTTCTGCTGCTAAATATAAATTTTTTACTTTTCCAAACCATTTATTCACTAAATCTGTTCCTCTTCCTGTAATAATATATATTTGATTTCTTTTATCTTTTGTTAATTCTGATAATAAATCTAATATTTCATATGTTGGCTTATTTCCTTTTAACATTAAATCATTTTTATTTGAAGTTATTGAAGGAAGAGTTCCTTCATAATCTAAAAATATTAATCTATGATTTGATTCATTATATATTGGCATTAATTTTTCTATATCTAATTTAACGAAATTTGAACTTATTTTCATTAATTTAAAATTTAATCCTTCTCCTACTCCTAAATAATATGTATTTTCATCAGATAATTTTGTATTTTTTATATCTTTTAAAAAATCAAATAACCATTTTGAACAAGATGATTTTTTTACATGTTCAAAATCTTTTTGAGATGAAATATAATCTTTTTCATCTCTTTCACCAAACATATTTTGATTAGCTTGAATAAATCCATTATAAATAGAATAATAATCAAAAGGATTTATTTTTATAGTTCCTCCTAAAGAAGTATTTACTCCAGATAATTCACTAATTAAATAACTTACTTTATTAGTATCTTTTAATAAATCTTTTAAAATTAAAAATTCATAAATTCCTAATGAAAAACTTTCTTGTTTACTTGTTCTTATAAAACAATTTGCACTTGCAAAAAGAGCTAATCTTTCTATATAAGAAACTTTTCTTTGAACTAATTCAATTGTATCTTCTCCATAAGTTTCTTTAATTTCTTTTGTTAATTTATTTATTTTTTCTAATATTTCTTTTTGAGAATCATCTATTTTTAAATTACCATCTTTATCACTATCATCTGTACTATATCTTATATATTCTAAATATACATTATTTTTTGCATCTTCACCTAATTCACTTAAAAATTTTCTATAACCTTCTAATTTATTTTTTATACTTGCTAAAAATTTCATATGATCTAAAGAAGCATAAATTGTTTTATTTTTATATTTATTTTTAATTCCTTCATATAATTTTTTAAATTCTTCAGTTTCATAATCTTTTTTAATTAAATCAATTTCAGGAGTAGCATTTTTTACTCTTATCATTGCAGTTCTTCCAAAATAATTTACTGCTAAATCTCCTGAAATTGTACTTTCATAATTAATTGATAATAATCTTTTTGAAGATTTTAAAAAATTTCTACTATAATCAAAAGTATGAAAACCAATTACAGAACAATTTAACATTGATTTTAATATTTCTTCTCTAAATGGAATTTTTTTAAATATTTCATGTGAAGGAAAAGGAGAATGTAAAAAAAGTCCAATTGATAAATTTTGAAAAATTGTTTGATTTAATGTTGAACATTTTGAATAAAGATAACTTGGAAGTAAAAAAAAATGAATATCATTTAAATAAATTAATGTATTATTTTTTAAATATTTTATTATTATATCAGATACACATTCTGAATATTTTTTATATGATTCCCAAAATAAATCAAAATGTGAAAAATGTTCTATTGCATTTGGATTTATTGTTACATAATGAAATAAAGGTTCTAATATTTCATCAAAGAAAATTTTTGTATCTTCATAAATTTCTTTTTGAATATTCATAACATAAATATTTTTTTCTTTTAATTCATCAATTAAAGTTTTTTGTTGTTCTTCATTTAAAAAATTTATATTTTTTAACATTCCAAACCATTTTATATTTTTTTTTTCAGAAACTAATCTAAATAAAGTATGATATAAAGGATCACTTGTTAATCTTAAATAATAATTTCCATCATCTTTTTTAACTGGATTAAAAGGAACATAAAAACTACAAATTATAATATCATCAGAATCATTTATATCAATTGATTTTTGAATAGTATTTTTTTTTTGAATATTTTCTTCTTCTTCATCATTAGAATCATAATTTAAATTATTAAATTGTTCATTTATTTCATCTTCTCCATCAGAAATAATTTCATCTGGTTTTATACTATATTTTATATATGTTGGACTTTCATTTTCTTTAAAAATATTATCAATTTCAGTACTATCTCTTTTAAAACCTAATTTTGGAATTGGAGTTGTAAATTTTCTTTTTGTTATTATTTCTTCAACTTTTGAATTTGTAGTTCCTTCTTTATCATTAACTAATATTTTAAATTTATTTTCAACAAAAACTTTTCTATTTTCATTATTTGGAAGTTCTTCCCATCTCTCAAAATTATTATTTTTAAAAATAACATATTTGTATTCAACAGTAGAATTGATTGGAAATTCTAAAGTATCTCTTGATTTCCATATATTTATTGAAAAAGATGATAAAGGTTCTGCTTTATTATAATCCCAATTTCCTATTACGTCTTTATTTCCTACTATTCTTATTTCTTCCCTTTCATTTATATTACATTCATATTTAAATTGAACGTAACACAATTCTTTTTCTTTCATTTTTTTTTATTTTATATGTTTAATTTTATAAAATGTAAAAAATAAAATATAAAAATATAATCTAAAAAAAATATTTTATTATAAAATCAAAATAAAATGTTTTTATTTATAATAAATATAAAAAAGAAAATAAATAAATAAATAACTCAAAAAATAAAATATTTATCTATTTTTTCATTTATTAATATTTGAAGAAATATTTTTTTTCTTATTATTTTTCATATTTATTTATTTATCTGGAGATTTAGAATATTTAATATATTTTTCATTTCCATCTTTTTCTCTTGAATAACTTGTAATTCTTTCATGTTTTCCTTTTTTTGGAATTGAATATCTTTTTATTTCTGGAGTTGGTTTTGGACATTCTTCTTTACTTAAAGGAAAACTTTCTTTTAATATATTTTTAAATATTTCTTCTAAATTATTATTTTTCTTATTTTGAGAAATTTTTATTTTTTCTTTTAAATATTCATTTTCTTCAATTTCTAAATATAATTCTTTTGATTTATCACTTAAATTTGTTGATGTACTTGAATTTGTTGAACCAGGAATTATTTGTTTTATTGTTATTGTATTTTTTGTTTTTTTTATTTTTGTTGGAGAATTTTTGTTTAAATTTTTTAATTTTTCATTTATATATGCTTGAATTGTTTTATTACATTTTATTGGTTTATCAATATCATAATGATTATTTTTTTTATTTTTATCCATAGGTCCAGTATTATATCTTTTCATTTTTATATTTAACTATCCACAATTATATTTTAACAATATTTATAAAAATATAATAAATTTAACAATTTAATGAAAATAATTCCAATAATATAAAAAACAAAAGAATAAAAATAAAAGAATTAATAAAACAAAATAAAAAAAATAAATAAACAAAAAAAATAAAACTAAACAAAAAAAAAAGAATAAAATAAATTTCCTTTTTTAAAAAAACTATATAATAGAAAATTCCATAAAAAAATAAATAAAAAAAAAAACAATGTATAACCAAAGACAACCTCAAAATTACCAAAGAAGTAATTCCCATAATCCTTATTCCCTTCCTCAATCCCAAAACAATCCAATTCAAAGAAACCAAACAACAAATTTAAGAAATCAATATAATCAATTAGATAATTTTTATAACGATTTTATCAACAAACCCTTTTTCGGAATAGATGAATTTTCAGATCCATTTGACGATGTTTTTTCTAATTTTGGTTTTGGTAGAAATCACATACAAAATTTAATAGGAGAAATGAATAATCAAATGAATAATATACAAAATAATATAATAAATGCAAATAATCAAAATATAAGAGGAGCAAATAAAGGAACAATGATATCTCAAGCTTATGTAAGTAAAATAGATTATTCTTCAGGTCAACCAGTAAAAGAAAGTTATCAATCAAGAGCAATTAGACAAGTTGGTGATGATGGACATAGAATTTCAGAAAAACAAGAAGCTTATAAAAATAGTAATGGAATACAAAAAGCTGCTCATCAAAGAATGCTTGATGATAGAGGTGCTAAATTAATTAAACAAAGAAATAAAAATACAGGAGAACAAGAAGAACATAATATATTTAAAGGAATGAATGAAGGAGATTTAGATAATTTTAATAGAGATTATAATGATTATAGACAAAAAGTTGGATTTGAAAGAAATTATCAATTAATTAATAATATGAGGAATAATATTCCTAGGTTAAATCAAGGGAATAATAATTTTAATGGAAATAATTATAATAATAATAATAATAGGAATAATCAACCTTTGGGTCTTCCTTCTGCTGAAGATTTTAATAATGATATGAATGATTTTGGAAATGATCCTTTTTATAATAATGGAAATGGACAAAGAAGAACTCCTAATATTAATAATAATAATCAAGGAAGAGTTACTCCTAATCAACAAAATCAATATAATCAACCTAATCAACCTAATCAATATAATCAACCTAATCAATATAATCAACCTAATCAATATAATCAACCTAATCAATATAATCAACCTAATCAACAGTTTAATCGTGGAAGAAGATCTCCTTATAATTATTAAAAATTGAAATTTTTAGTTTTCTAGAATTTTAATTAGTTTTTTTATTTTTACTCTTTTGTATAAAAATAAATAATTTTTTTATTATTTTAAACAGCGTTTTTTTAACTTTTTTATTGTTAACTATATTTATTCTCTTGAAATAAAAAATAATATTGAAAAAATTTTTTTTAACAAAAAAGTAAAATATAAAAAATATTATTTATAATTCGAATTCTTATATTATTAAATGGAAAAAGAAACTATATTTTGAATTATAAAAAATAATATATTAAAAATTTATTTATAATCAAATGTAGGGAAATAAAATATTAATTTGACCTTATAATACATATTAAACAATATTTATACTGTTTTTAAGTCTTACATATTTTTATGGTTAATTTTATTATAATATATAATTGTTTTGACTTATTTAATTATAATTAATTTTTATATTATCATTATACAATTTAATTATTATTAAAATATAAATATTTGAATTTTAAGTCTAATTTATCAAAATTAGTTTTTTATAGTAAAATTAGGTTCAGTTGGAAATGAAGAAACTCAAAACAATCATTGGTTTATATTTCAGATTATATTATAGAAAATAAAGGTAATCAAAAAAGTTGTTCTCCTTATAATGATATTAGAACTTTTATAGTTTCAATGGGTGATTCTTATACTTCTACTGTACATATTATATATTTAAATGAATTGTTACCAAAAATTAAAAATATAATATAAAAGATGAAGATGCTATTTATGAATTTTATAGATATAGTAAAAAAAAAAAGAAAATTAACTAATTGATTTTTAGATATACTTTTTTTGGTTTTGTTCAAGACGCTGATAAATGTTATTATGATTATTTTTGGAAGTGATATTATTGTAATAGTTTAAATTCATAAATTAAAAATTGGGGATTGAGATTGGGCTAATTTCCAATCCCAAAGAAAATTTGGTTTTATTTTTTTAATTTGAAAAAAATTTTTTTTTTTTAATTTCCAAAAAATAAAAATCAATAAACAATTTTTAAATATATTTCCAAAACCAATATATATTAATTTAAATAATTTAAAATTTACAAATTTTTCTTTTCAAATATCAAAATTTACTTTTTTCAATACAATTATTTGTTTTTCAAAAATTTTGCTTATGTTTTAAACCAATTTTATTAATTAAAAGGTATTTATTATTCAAAATTAATGTAATTTTATTTATTAATTTATATTTTTCATTGATAAAAATATTTTAAAAAATTTGCTTTATTTTAATATTAAATTTATTCAATTTTTAGTCAAAAATGATGATGGATTTTTATTTGATAATATCAAATGATTTTTTCAAAGGCAAAGAAAAGTTCATTGAATTTTTAAGGTAAAAGATGAAAAATGAAAAGAATTAAATAAAAAATTATCTACTGTTATTGTTTAAATTAAAAAAAATATAATAAAATATGATTTTTCCTTTTTAAAGAATAAATAATATAAGATTTGAAATGAATAAAAAAAAGGAATGAATAAAATTAAAACAACAGGAATGAAATTGTGGTTTAATTGAGTTTTTGAATTTAAAATTTTTGTATATTATTGTAAATTTTTATTTGAAAATATCATAATTACTAAATAAAAGTATATGAATTCTTTTTTACAATATTTTTAACTAAAACAACATTTTTATTTATTTTTGAAAGCAAATGATAATAAAATGAATAAAAATTTCTTTTATATTAATTTTTTAAATATATGAATTTAAATAAAATTTATTTATGATTAATAATAATATTTAAAGAATTCATTTTTATATTTAAATTGTAATTTGTTTTCTAAAGCTCTTAATAAATATGGAAATCTTTCAATTATAGGAATAATATTTTCTAAACTCATATTTGATTCATAAATATTAATTATATTATTTAAAAAATTATATTTATGAATTTTCTTAATAATAAAAAAAGGAAGAAAATATGATAAAACTGAAAAATACAATTTTTGTTTTTTATCTATTTTGGGTAAATTATGATTATATATTCTATTATTAATATGTTCTAAATTATTATTGTATATTTTATTGAAAATAGTTTTATTATCTATATTTAAGTTTAACATTAAAGATTTATTTGAATAAATTGATTTCATATCATAAGAAATATTATTTTTATTAATTAAAATATCATTTTTTTTATATTTGTAATTTTTACAATTATGAATGTTAATCATATGATTAATTAAATCAGATATAAAACTTTTTCTTGTTAAATAAGAAGTTATATATTGAAAAATTTGAAAAATGAAAGTTAATATACCTCCTATATGAGAAAACATATCAAATATATCATTATATTTTCTATTATATTCTATTTCATTTTCAACACATGAAAATATTATTCCTATTTGAATATTTAAATATTTAATTTCAATAGTATTTAGATAAATATTATTTATTTCTCCAAATTCATATTTTTTCTTATTAGAAAAAAATAATCCTGAATCAGAAATA
Source organism: Isotricha sp. YL-2021b (assembly GCA_023805745.1). Taxonomy (NCBI): domain Eukaryota; phylum Ciliophora; class Litostomatea; order Vestibuliferida; family Isotrichidae; genus Isotricha; species Isotricha sp. YL-2021b. Next base: position 360 of record JAJJKW010000443.1, on the reverse strand, counting down.
TATTCACTTATTCTAAAATTATAAATATAAACTTTCGTTAAATCTAAGGAAATAGGAAAATAATCTGTTCTTAATTCTCTTTTAATAGGATTAGAAAAATTATAATGATCAGGTACTTCTTTAATAAAATAAATTGATAAATGTGTAATATTATTATTTATTTCATTTTCAGAAGCACATTCATTATCAGAAGAATTAATACATTTTTCTACAGTAATATTTAAAGTAGTAAATCCTCTTCTTCCATCTCCAATTCTTCCTCTTATAAAAATATTTTGGTTTGGTTTTGGACATAAATATTTATTTAAATCAAATCCTTCAAATAAAGACATATCATAATAATTTTGAGATATATTACAA
>JAJJKW010000442.1:0-28335 GCA_023805745.1 Isotricha sp. YL-2021b | reverse complement strand
AAATAATGTTATTGTGATACATGCTTGAATCAATTCCTCATATTTCATCTTTTATGTTATTTTTATTATAATAATATTTTGTTTATTCGAAATTATTTAAAAAAATTATCACTCTCATTATATAAATGTTACAAAAAAATTTGCTTATTTTTTATTTCAAATTTAGATATATAAACTAAAAAACAAATATAAAATTACAATCAAATGGAATTTATTTTTTAAGTGTCTATCTTAATATTTAAACAAATGTATTTTGATAAATAATAATGCCTATTTGATTTTAGATTTTTATTTAATTTTAATTTTTTAGTTAATAAATATTCCCATTAATATATCTATTATCTATATATTATTAATCTCTTTCATTTTTTGGGTATGTATATTAATATATATAATATATCATTTTTTATTAATTCATTTATATAATAACCATTAAAAGATATTATTTTTATAAATAAAAGAATTATTTTTTTAATTGATTTTTATTTCTCAAATTATAAACAATTCTTATTCTAATTTTTTTATGAAATTTATAATTAACTGTAATACATAATAAATCATCTCAAATTTTTAAAAAATATTATTTCTTTCTTAATGAAAAATTTAATATAAAATTAATATATTATATAGAAATAAATGATATATTGAATGAAATATTTATTTAAATAAATATGAAGCAAAACTCTCAATATACGAGCAATAATGTTCAAAATGATGAAATCATTGAAAAAATTGAATTATTTATTCAACAAAATGAATATGTATTTATTCCTGCAATAGTTTTTGAATATCATTCTAAAGAAAGTCCTGATTTCGATGAAAATGATTTAAGAATTTTTTATGAACAATTTGGTGAAGTTAAAGAATTTATTTTAAATGGTAAAGTTAGTGTTGTTTTATTTAAAACTTTTTTCTCTGCTAGTACTTGTAGAGAATTTCTTAAAAATGAAAATAATTATATTAATAATATAAAAAAAGAATTTTCAGTTCGTTGGTTTGATATTGGAAAAGATTATATATTAATTCCAGAAGAAAGTAGAAATAATTATATACAACTTTCAATTAAAAATTCTATAAATTTAAAACCAAATTATAAATTTTTCCCTACTTATGATATTAATAATAAAAGTGCGAAAAGAAATAAAATATTAAACAATACAATAACTATAAATAAAAATTTTAACATAAATATAAATAATCAATTTAAATCACAGAATTTAATTGATAATATAAATATTTTGAATAATGTAAATCAAAATAATCCTTTAATTAACTTAAATAATCAATATTATAATTCTGGAACACAAATTCAAAATAACTTAGAAAATAATTTAAATAAAAAAAATAAATCTTATAAAAAAAAATCATTTAATGATGATAAAATATCAAATAAATTAATATGTAAATTTGAAATATTAATTCCAAATGATAAAAATTTTCAAATTTCAAAAAGATTAATAGGAAATAAAGGACAAAATATGAAAAAAATAATTGATGAATGTAAATTAATATCAAATAATAGGAATATTGATAATGTAAAACTTAGATTAAGAGGGAAAGGAAGTGGTTTTAAAGAAGGAAATGAAAATAAAGAAAGTGATGAACCACTTCATTTATGTATTAGTTCAAAAAATAAAGAAGAAATGAAAAAAGCTTGTGAATGTGTTAATGATTTACTTAATAAAATTTATGAAGATTATAAAATATATTGTTTCAAAAAAGGAATTAATCCTATTTCTCAAATTTCAAAAAAAATTGAAGAAGGAAATATTAATCATAAATAAATATCCTCATGCATATTTTTATTTTGTTCAATCAATTAAAAATTATATATATTGTAAATAACTTAAATAGAATAATTAAAAAAGATTAATTATTACATCTTCAATATCTAAATTTGAGGAGTAAAAAGGTCTATCTCATGTATATAAAAAGGGCCTTTTATGTATATAAATAAAAAGATTAAAATAGATTTTTATGAAGTTTCATAAATAAAACATATTTTATATTATATAATTTCTTTAAACTAAATCTATATTTTTAAATTTATATTTTTTCAATTAAGTGTTTATATATAAGAACTTAGTTTTTAATATATAAATTTTGTGAATCATAAATTTTCGAAAAATATCATAATTAAATAATTTAAAAACTTTAAAATTATTAATCCATTTTAAAGATAAAGAAAATAATATATTAAAAATTAAATAATTAATTAAACCCATTCCGTTAATTAATAAAATAATTATTTTTGAAAAAATATATATCCAAAAAACTCAAAAAACCGAAAAAAAAGCCAAAAAAAAACCCAAAATGAAAAAAATAAATATTTTCCGAAAAAATATAAATAACTCAATAAAATTAATTTTTTTATCATTAAGATACAAAAAAAATGGTAAATTTTACAATAGACCAAGTCCGTGAAATAATGGACAACCAAAACAACATTCGTAACATGTCAGTTATAGCTCATGTCGATCATGGAAAATCAACATTAACAGATTCCTTAATAGCTCGTGCAGGAATTATAGCTCAAGAGAAAGCAGGAGACGCTCGTTACACAGACACACGTAAAGACGAAGCTGAAAGAGGAATAACAATAAAATCAACTGGAGTATCTTTATATTATGAATATGATGTTAAAGGAGAAGGACAATTGGATAGATTTCTTATTAATTTAATCGACTCTCCAGGTCATGTTGATTTCTCATCTGAAGTAACTGCTGCTTTAAGAGTCACTGATGGTGCTCTTGTTGTTGTTGATTATGTTGAAGGTGTTTGTGTTCAAACTGAAACTGTTTTAAGACAAGCTCTTCAAGAGTTAATTAAACCTGTTCTTATGATTAATAAAGTCGATAGAGCTTTCTTTGAATTAAAACATGATTCTGAAAGTATTTATCAAAATTTCTCAAGAGTTATTGAAAATGCAAATGTTATTATTTCTACTTATCAAAAACAAGATATGATGGGTGATTTACAAGTTTATCCTTATGATGGTACTGTTGCTTTCGGTTCTGCTCTTCATGGATGGGGATTCACTATTACTACTTTTGCTAATATGTATGCTGCTAAATTTAAAACTAATAAAGAAAGATTATTTAATAAATTATGGGGAGATAATTATTTCGATCCCAAAAGCAAAAAATGGAAAACCGAACCTGAAGATGCTGATGGAAATGAACTTAAAAGAGCTTTTTGTTCTATGGTTCTTGAACCTTTACTTAAATTATGTAATACAGTTGCAACAGGAAAAAAAGAAGTTTATACTCCATTAATTGAAAAATTAGGAATAAAATTAAAAGGAGAAGAATTAGATTTACAAGGAAAACATTTAATAAGAAAAGTAATGCAAAAATGGATAAATGCATCAGAAGCTTTATTAGAAATGATTATCCTTCATTTACCATCACCAAGAGCAGCACAAAAATACAGAACATTATATTTATATCAAGGATCAATGGATGATGAATGTGCTAAAGCAATGATGGCATGTGATCCTGAAGGACCAGTAATGATGTTTATATCGAAAATGGTTCCTACATCAGATTCAGGAAGATTTTATGCTTTCGGAAGAGTATTTTCAGGTAAAGTAACACAAGGAGAAAAAGTTCGTATAATGGGACCAAATTATAAACACGGAAAACAAGAAGATTTACATGAAAAAAATATTCAAAGAGTTGTTCTTATGATGGGAAGAAAAGCAGAAGATGTTGTTGATGTTCCATGTGGAAATACTTGTGCTCTTGTTGGTGTTGATCAATGTTTAGTTAAACAAGGTACAATATCAACTTCTGCTAATGCATCTATTATTCGTTCTATGAAATATTCAGTTTCTCCTGTTGTTAGAGTTGCAGTTAATGTAAAAAATCCTGCTGATTTACCTAAATTAGTCGATGGTCTTATTAAAATGTCAAAAGCAGATCCTTTAGTTCAAGTAATTAATACTGAAACTGAACATATTATTTGCGGTTGTGGTGAACTTCATCTTGAAATTTGTTTAAAAGATTTAGTCGAAGATTATGCTAATGTAGAAATTATTAAATCAGATCCTGTTGTTCCATATAAAGAAACTGTAACTGCATTATCAAGTCAAACTTGTCTTGCTAAATCCCCAAATAAACATAATAGACTTTTTGTCGTTGCAGAACCATTAAAAGATGAATTAGTAGTAGAAATTGAAAAAGGAGATATTAAAGCAAATGATGATTTAAAAGTAACTGCAAGAACATTAATAGATAAATACGAATGGGATCAACATGATGCTAAAAAATTATGGGTATTTGGACCAGATCAATCAGGTCCAAATTTCTTAGTAGATCAAACAAAAGCAGTTCAATATTTAAATGAAATAAGAGATTCAATGGAAAGTGGATTTCAAAATGTAACAAAAGAAGGAGTTTTAGCAGAAGAATCATTAAGAGGGGTAAGATTTAATATTCTTGATGTAGAATTACATCCTGATGCAATTCACAGAGGAGGAGGTCAAATAATACCAACAGCAAGAAGAGTATATTATGCAGCTGAAATGACTGCAACTCCAAGATATCAAGAACCAGTTTATTTATGTGATATTTCTACTCCAGGTGATGTTATGAGTGGAGTTTATCAATGCTTCTCTCAAAGAAGAGGTGTTGTTTTTAGTGAAGAAAGTGTTCAAGGTACTCCTTTATTAGTCGTTAAAGCTTATTTACCTGTCGCTGAGTCTTTCGGATTCACTGCTCATCTTAGAAGCTTAACTTCTGGACAAGCTTTTCCACAATGCGTTTTCTCACATTGGGATGTTATTAATCAAGATCCTTTTGATGTTAAGAGCAAAGCTTATGAAATCACTATGCAAATTAGAAAGAGAAAAGGTCTTAAACAAGAATTACCAGTTCTTGCTGATTATATTGATAAGATCTAGGAATAATATTTTCTGATAAATATATATTATTTCATATTAAATAAAAATGTTAGATTTTCTTTGAAAAGGTTTTTTTTTTAAAGGTTTATTATATAATTTTTTTATTGTTTTTTTAAAGAAGAGAATAATGAAATTGAGATTTATATTTTTTTAAATATTTAAATATTATAGACGTTTAAGAATAAAATAAATTGGATAAGAATGAGATGAAAAGATTGATTATAAAAAGAAAAATGAAAATAACTATAAAAAATAAAAAAGTTGGTTATGATTCCAATAAAAAAGAATTATTTCCTAATTATAAACTTAATTATACAATTAATAATTTAAAAAAAATTAAATACTTAAAAAAGAATATTGAGAAATATTAAATAAGTTACAATAAGAGAAAATTATTTTTCAATGATAAAATCTGAAAAATATCAAAAAATATTTAATAAATCTGTAACTTATCAAAAAACTAAAAAAGAGAAATGATTAATAAAAAGAATAAAAAAAAAATTTTAATAATATTCTAACTCTAAAAAGTAAACTAAACAAACCACCTAAAACTTAAAAAAAAAACCAAAAAAAAAACAAAATTATTATTTAAAACAAAACCAAAAACAAAAAACAATATACCCAAAAAAAAAAAAATTTAAAAAAATTCAAAACAAAAAAAAAATAATAAATAAATAATAATAACTAATGCTTGAAAATGAACAAAAAGGATGGTACGGAGCATTTTCGGTAATAGGAAAATATTCGGCTGAAAAATACCATGTAATAACACATAAAGACGAAATATTAAATCGTAAGACATCATTAGACGAAAGAAGTACAGTAACAAATTTTTTAAGAAGAAATGGTTATCATAATATATTTGGTGAAAATAAACCAAAAACATCAGAAAGTTTAGACGATTCTCAATTAGATATAATAGAAGATAATATTGATATATTTCAATTAGATTCTAAAAAACAAAATATAACAGAATCAAAGAAAAAAAAATCTAAAAATAAAGATTTTAATAGACCATTCACATCATTTCACAGAATAAATAAAGAAGCATATAAATATCATGATAAACATATGTCAGAAAGGAAAAAAATGAGAAAAGAAACAACTCCAGATTGTACAAAATATGTTCCTAATAGAGATGTTATTTGGAAAAGAACTTTAGTAGGTCCTCCTTGGAAAACAATGAAAGAAAGAAGTTCTTTAGGTCATAAAGATAATTCTAAATTTTATTTAGAACATAATGATCCTTTAAAAGATATTACTCCTACTTTTATTAATATGGATAAACAAACTAAAAGAGGAGATTTTTTTTCTGTTTCAAGTCCTCGTTTTAATTGCGCAAGACCATTTACTCCGACAATAAAAAGAAGAAGATTAAGTTCTTTTTCAAAAATAAGTTATTCATCTGAAAATAGTGAAAATGGATTAATTAGTAAAAAAAGTACAAAAATGATAAAAAAAACAATTTCAAATAAAAAAAGTAAAAATGAAAGTAAAATAACAGAAAAAGAAGAAGAAGAAGAAAATGATGATTTTGAAATGAATGAAAATGAAAGAATTAATAAAGAATTAAATGATAAATGGAAAAGAGGAGTTAGTGGAACAAGTAGACAAACAAGACCAGGAACTGCAAGACCAGTTAGTGTAACAACTACTTTTTCTTCAAGACCAACAACAACAAATAATAATAATAAATTTACTAATAATAATTTAAATACTTCTGAAATTATTTCTCTTGATGGAGAAGAAGTTAAAGATGAAAATGATTTAGATTCTTCTTCTTCTGAAATTAATGATTCTTATGAAGAATTTAGACATGTTTATGAAAAACAAATTAAAAAAAGACCTAATACTTCAAAACCTATTTTATCTTCTAGTAATTTAAATAGGAAAAATATTCGAATGAAAAGTAGGAAAGAAACTACAAATAATTTATCTAGAAAAAGACGTCCAAATACTACGATAAAAAAGAAGAAAAGTGGTTATATAAAAACAATAGATTTTGATAAAATAATTTCAAGAGAATATTTAGATAATATTGCAGATAAAAAACAATCTTTAATTCCATTTTCTCTTCCTAATTTTAAACAAGTAAGAGAAAGACCAATTATGATGGTAGTTTATGATAGAATTCGTCATTTAAAAAATAAACCAAAACAACTTCAAGGAATTGAGCCAAGTATGTATTCTGATCCTTATATAAATTTAGATAAAATTAATAATCATGTTAGTGTTAATGCTCCTAATTTTGATAGATTTATTTCTAGACCTAATGATAAAAATCCTCTTCCTTCTTATATGAAAAAAAATTTCACAAGAGAAGCCGTTTATTCTTTAACTGATCAATCTCTTAAAATGAATTATTATTCTGATGGGAAATTTATTAAAAATTATACTTCTTTTTGGCCTAAGAAAAGTTTCAATAAAATTATTAATTTAAATTTATTAAATTCTGATGCTTTTATTAATAATGTTATTGGAGATAAGAAAAAATTGGAAAAAGAAAATAATTATATTGCAAAATCTATGAAATTTTATAATAAGAATTATGAAGATTTAATGAAAGAAGGTATGTTAAATAGATTTGATAATGTTACTTATAAAACTATTAAAAAAGATACTAGATTTGATCAAAAAGAAATGGAAAAATTTTTAAGAAATTATCAAAGTAACAATCATTAAAAAAAACAAAAAAAAAAAAATAAAAAATATAATATATATTAAATTTATTTTTATTCATATAAAATATAAAAAACAAAATGTCATCTGATAAAGAAAAAATCCAAAAAGAAATATCACCATTTATAGAAAAAATGGTAGTAGATATAATGAAAGAAAAGCCAAAAGATATAGTAAGATATAAAATAAAATAATAAAAAATAAATTTTATTTTTCAAAAAAAAAACTAATATAAAAATAGGCGAAATATATGATATATTGGTTACAAAAATATGGAGGATATACATCAACAGGATTAACATTAGAAGAAAAAAAAGAATTAGAAGATTTACGTTTTCAAGTTAAAAAATATAGAGAATTAGAATCTCATTCTTTAAATAAAGAAGATGAAGATAAAAGTTTTAGTGAAGAAAGTGATGATGATGTAGATCCAAATTTAGATAATATATTAGAAAAAATGCCAGAACAAAAAAAAAAATCAAGTTTAATTCCTCGTTCTGCAGTAAGTGCAGAAGTATATGGAGAATATAATAAAAAAAGTAAATTTAAAGCTAGATTTATAGAAAAAACTCCAGAACAAATTCAAAGAATAAAAACAACAATAATTCATTCTTTTCTTTTTGGAAATTTAGATTCAAAAGATTTAGAAATTGTAATAGGAGCAATGGAAGAAAAAAAATATAATGAAGGAGATATAATAATAAAACAAGGAGATTATGGTGATATATTATATTGTATAGAAGAAGGATTTTTAGAATGTTATAAAAAAATAAATAATGAAGAAAAAATGGTAAAAAAATATCAACCAGGAGATTCATTTGGTGAATTAGCATTATTATATAATTCACCAAGAGCAGCAACAGTAAAAGCAATATCAAAAGTAATAACATGGAATTTAGATAGAGAAACATTTAATAATATAGTTAAAGATGCAGCTCAGAAAAAAAGAGAAAAATATGAAAGTTTTTTAAAAAAAGTAGATATTTTAAGTACAATTGAACCTTATGAATTAATGCAAATTTCTGATGCAATTAAAACTGGAAATTTTCATAAAGATGATTATATTATAAAAGAAGGAGAAATGGGTGATATATTTTATATTTTAGAAGAAGGAAGTTGTATTGCTACTAAAACTATTGAACCTGGAAAACCTGAAACTCAAATTAAAGAATATAAAGAAGGAGATTATTTTGGAGAAAGAGCTCTTATTAAAGGAGAACCTCGATATGCTAATATTGTCGCTTCTAGTGAAAATGTTAAAGTTATTTCACTTGATAGAATTTCTTTTAAAAGATTATTAGGACCTATTGAAGAAATTCTTAAAAGAAATATGGAAAAATATAAAACTTTTGTACAATAATTTATTTTTATTTAAATATATTTTTTTAGTGGTATTTAAGAAAAAGTTTTTTTTAATATTATTATAATATATTTTAAAAAAAAGTTTTTTTAATTTTTATTTTTTTTTTCTTGTTTTAAACGTTTTTTTAATATTAGTTTTTTTTTTTAAATGTTTTTTTTTATTTAATTGTTGGAAGTCTTTCATCTTTAAGAGATGATAAAGTACTTGAACATTGATGTTTTAATGAAGGTTTTAAATTTGTTATTGTTGATATAATATTTTCTTTTATAGGATTTATTGGAAATAAATATTTTTGAGATATTGAAATTCCTTTTGATTTAAGTAAACTTCTTCCTTTATTTTTACTAAGAATATAACTTTTTTCATAATTTTGAATTTTTTTTTCTTGCATTAAACATACATTTTCTAATTCAAATTTTTCTTGTTTTAATCTATTATTCATTTCATTTAATTTTTTAATTTCAACAAGTAATATTTTATTTTTATTATTTAAATCCATAAATAATTTTGAATTACAATCATTTACAAATTTAGATTTTTTATCTTTATTTGCTAATTGAGTTTCAAATTTTTTTGAAATTTGAATTATATTATTCCTCATTTTTTCAAGTTTTGAAGAAATTCTTTTTTTTTCTTTATTAATTCCATCTCTTTCAGTTATTAAATTACTTATTTCAGAATCTTTTTTATCTAATTCTTTTCTTAATTTATTTGATTCATTTTTCATTGATTCAAATAATTCTTTTTCATTTCCATTTTTTAAAATAGTAATTTGATTTTCAAGTTCAATTATAATTGATTTATATCTTTTTATTTTTTTTTCTTTTTCTTCATTGTCTTGTAATAAAAATGTAATATCATTTTTCAAATCATTGATTTGATTAATTAAATCTTTATCTTTCAAAATTCCAGGTTCAGTTTGATTCATTTCATTTAAATTTTCCTCATTTCCTTTTTCTGTCATTTGATTTCTTTTAACATCACTCAATTTAGTTTTTAATTCAGTTTCCTATAATAAGTAAAAAATTTACCATTTCTAAGCACAAACATAATAAATTTAAAATTTAAAAAATAACTTCCTTATAAATAAAAAAATATTAGAAAAAAATAAAACAATAAAACCAGTTAAAAAAAATAAAAATAAAAATAAAATTAAATAATTTTAAAAAAAAACTAAAAAAAAAAACAAAAAAACTTAATTAACAAATTTATTAATCTTTTCTTTTTTTTTTCTTTCCTTACTAAAAATAGGACTAATAATATGAAAAGAGCACAAAAGATCTTCATTAATAGTTAAAATTCCTCCATTATTATCAAATTCTCCCATATAATTTGGAGCACTGAAAATAGTGACTAATTTCATATCAGCAAAAAATTCATAACCTTCTTCAACGACTTGATGAGCTCTACAAATAAGATCTAAATTATTATTTTCACAAAATTCTCTAACAACATCTTTAGAAAAAGTATAAGAAACTCCTCTTTCATTAGTTCCCCAACAATCAGGAAGTTCTTCTGAAGGATCACTCCAAACTAAATCACATAAAATTCCTTCATCAGGAATATCAGTTGGTCTTCTTATTATTTTTATTTCTTCTATTTTTTTTAATCCATATGCTAAACCTCCATGCATACAAAATATTTTTTCTTCTATTAAAGCTGTTATTGGTAAAACATTAAATAATTCTGAAAATTTTTTATGTATTCTTATTGATAATCTACGCTTACATTCATCAAAAAATCCATATTGACGATTTACACTTTCACTCTCATGATTTCCTCTTAATAAATATATTTTATTTGGGTATTTTATTTTTAATATTAATAATAATAATATTGTTTCTAATGATTGTTTTCCTCTATCAACGTAATCTCCTAAAAATAAATAATTTGTTGAAGGAGGATATTGTAATATTTCAAATATTCTTAATAAATCATAAAATTGACCATGAATATCTCCACATATACATAATGGTGCTTTTAATTCTAATAAAACTGGATCTTTTTCTAATAAAGGATATGAAGTTTCTATTATTAATTTACATTCTTCTTCTGTTAAATCTAATTTTTTTGCATAATTTTCACGCTTTGATGATATTAAACGATGATATAAATTTTCTATTTTTTGATTTTCTATTTGTTTTTCTATTTCTTTTATTGTTTTTTCTTCTTTTTCTGAAGAAGAAGAATTTTCACTTTTATTATCCATTTTTTAAATAAATATTTTTTTTTTTAAATTTATTTTTTTTTCTTTTATTCTTTTTTTTTGAAAAAATTAATATAAAATAAAATTAGAGGATTATTCAGTTGAATGTTTATGGGAATAAGTTAAAAATTGACAATATCAAAAATTTGGTTTTATAAACAATATTTTTATATAAAAAAGTTAAATATTTAATATTTATCTATTTTTAAATATTAATATTTTTTAATGTTCAAGTTCTTATAATAAAACAATTGTATTTATATAAAAAAATTCAAGCATTTATATTTAATCTTTTTTTGTAAAAATTAATTAATTTCAAACAAAAACAAAAGTCACAAATTTAATTAAAAAATAACATTAATTATTTTTTAATTATCTAAATTCACTTCAAACCCTTTATCAGATTGGAAGTTAATATCTTGTGATGAATCAAAATAATTTAATTCAGTTTTTTCGTTATTATTTATAGAGCTATTAGGAAAATAATTATTTCCAATAGCATTAGCATTCAAATTTCCATTTTCATAAACAACACAATTGTTTGAACTAATATTATTATTATTTTTTTTATATAAATTATTATAATCATTATTATTAATTAAAAGAGAATTATTTTTCTCATTAAATTGATTTCTAAAAGGAGAAAAAATTTGATTATTATTATTATGTAAATTATATAAAGTAAAATTAGAACTTGGTCTTGTTATAGAACTATTCCCATCAACATTAATAAAATTAAATTTATTATCTTTAATATTATTATTATTCATTAATCTTTTTAAATGTCTTTTATAATGAATTTCCATATTCCCTTTTTCAGCAAAGAATTGATTACAACTTTCAATATGACATTTAAATTTTTTTTCTCCAGTATGAGTTTTAATATGAGATTTTAAAGTAGAAATTCTTCCAAATTTTTTATTACAAAATTCACATTGAAATTTTTTAATTTGTTTATGATGAATTTCAATATGATCTTTTAAATGACCATTAGTTTTATAAGTTTTAGAGCATTGATTACATTTAAAAGGTCTAATTTCAGAATGAAATCTTTCATGAGTTTTTAAATTACCTTTTTCATTAAAAGCTTTTTGACAAAATCTACAAACATAAGGTTTTTTTCCTATATGAGTCCTATAATGAACTTGAAGTCTTGTTTGAATAGAATATTTTTTATCACATCCTGGAAAATTACATTTAAATGGTCTTAAATTTTGATGAATTGTCATTATATGATTTCTTAAATTTCCTCCTGTTGAAAATGTTTTTTGACATATTTCACAATATTTATTTTGTGTTTCATTTTCTATACATGAAAATAATAATTTTGGATGATCTTTTTCTTCTGAAGTTGTATTTATTTCTTCTTTTTTTTCTAATTCTTTTTCTATAAAAGATATTTCCTTTTCTTTTAATGATGTTGATTCCATTATTCGATGATTTTTATTAAATGAATTCCAAATATTTGATTGAAGATTCGTAATAAATTATTTAATTGTAATTTTTTTATATTTTTAATAAAAGATTATTTTAATCAATATATTATTTAATAAATACATAATTTAAAAAATAAAATAAATAAAGAAAAAAAAAGAAAATACTTTTAAAAATTAACCTTCCAAAATAAATTTTTAAAAAAAAATAAAAAAACCCAAAAAAAAAAAAAAAAAAAAATTAAAAAAAAAAAAATATAAATTAAAAAAAAAAGATAAAACAAAAAAAAATATGTCATTTTTATATGGAGAAGGTCGATATCAGCCAAAAATAAAAATAGCCTCAAAAACAAAAGATACAATAGAATTTTATTTAACAGAAACAGATTTATCATTTGCAAATTCTCTTAGAAGAATAATATTAGCAGAAGTGCCAACAATGGCAATTGACATGGTATCAGTTCAATCAAATACAAGTCCATTATTTGATGAATTTATAGCACATAGATTAGGATTAGTTCCTTTAGTAAGTAATGATATAGATAAATATGAATATTCTATAAATTGTAGTTGTAAAGAAGGATGTGAAAAATGTAAAGTAGATTTTAAAATAAATGTTAAATGTACTGAAGAAAAAATAAATGTAACTACAAATGATATTATTTCATTAAATCCAAATTGTTCTGTTGTTCCTGTTATATTTGATAAACCTATTGTAATTGCAAAATTAAAAAAAAATCAAGTTTTAAATATGACTATGACAGCAAAAAAAGGAATAGGAAAAGAACATGCAAAATGGTCTCCTGTTTCTTGTTGTATTCTTCAACAAGTTCCTCAAATTGAATTTATTGATAAAGGAGAATTTTTTGATAAATTAGAAATTTCTCAAAAACAAGATTTTATTAATTCTTGTCCAAGAGGTGTTTATAAAACTGATAATGAAACTGGAAATATTGAAGTTAAAAAATTAATGGATTGTACTTTTTGTGAAGAATGTAAATTAAAAATTGAAGAATTAGGAGGAAATCCAAGAGATATTATTAAAATTCAACCTAAACCAAAAAATTTTTATTTTATTGTTGAAAGTACTGGAGCTTTAACTCCAGAAAAAATTGTTCTTGAAGCTTTTAAAGTTTTAAAAGAAAAATTAAATTCTATTAGTAAAGAAATTGAAAATGAACAAGTATAATTTTGGATTTTTTTATATATTTTTTTTTATTTTATTTAAATTATAAATTACAAGATAAGAAAATATAAAACTTTTTTTTTTAGAGAATTTTTTTTTTAAATTTTAAATTTTTTCTTTTTTTTTTTTGGAAATTTCTTTTGAAAAAATATATTTCAATTTTTCTTTGAATATTGGTCATTTATTTTTTTTCTTCAAATTAATATCATTTGTCATATTTTGATTAAGTAAATAGAAAAATTATTTGTTATGTTTTATTTTTAAATAATTATATTAAAATTTTTTTGACAATAACATTTTTTGAAAAATATAAAATATAGAAAAAAAGTTTAAAAAAGTTATTTAAATAAATAATTCCATTTTTTTTCTAAATTATTTACTCTTCTTTTAAGAGCATTTATTTCTTTTTGTTGTGATTCAATTAATTTTGTTTTATTTTGGCTTTCTTGACTTAAAAAATTTATAATTGTCATTAATTTATAATTTTCAATGTTATTTATCCTTGGATTTGATTTAGTATAAAAACCACTTTCATTTTGTAATTTTTCATTAAAATTAAAATATTTTTTTTTTAGTAAAATATCACTTTTATTATCAATACTAGAATTATCAGTTCGAGGAAAAATATTTTTAGGTTTAGCATTCATATATAATTCTTGATATTGATTTTTATAATAAGTATTATTGTTTTTATTATTATTAAATTGATTATTTAATTGAATTGTATTTTTAAAAAATGAATTTGGTGGATTTATTTTATTATGTTGAGGAGTTTTTGGTCTATTATTTTTATTTTTATAATCTAAATTTTTATTAATATTTTTATTAATTTGAATATTTTTATGTTTTGAAGGAAAAAATGAATAATTATTATAATAATTGAGATTTTTTTCTTCTTCTTCATTATCATCAATGTTAAAATTTAAATTAATATAATTTTGAATTTGACCATCAGAAATATCAAAATTTATTTCATTTAAAAATTTATTTGAAATTTTACTTTTAATAATAGTTGGATTTAAAACAGGTAAATCAGCACTTTCATCACAAAACTTATCAAAAGGACTTTCTAATTTATTATTAAGAATATTATCAAGAAGTAATATAGTATATAAATTTCGATTTTTTTTCCATGAAATATTATTTGTAGGAAAACATAAAGTTCTAACCCAAGAATTTATTTTTAATTTTTGACTTTTAGGATAATCTTCTACTCTTTTATCAATTTCTAACATTAAACCAACAAATTCTTTATCAAATTTATCTACAAATTGTTTTGCTTGCATTAATTTTTTAATTAAATTAAATAAATAAATTAAATTAAAAATATTTTTAAATTATTTTATTTTGAATCTTTTGGAAGAAAAACAAGAATTGAAGTTGAATCATATAAAAAGAAAAAATCATCAGGATATTTAATTTTAGTCTTTTCTTTTTCTTCTTTTAATAAAGTTTCTAATTCATTAGATTCAAAATCCATTATTATTTCTTCAATTATATTTTTTAATTTAGAATTACAATCTTTTATAACTTCATTGAATTCTTTTATATTTGAATTTTCATTTTCTGGAAAAGATTTATTTAAAAGTATATTATCTAATATTTCTTTTATTAATTCTTTATTTTTAATTTGAGAAAATGAAGGATAATATATATCTTTATATTTATCAGAAAAGAAAAACTTATTAAATAAATAAATATATATTGGAGAATAATCATCTATTGTTATAGAACAATTTCTTTGAATTTCATTTTGTAATGTTTTACAAATAAATATCAATATTTTAGGTAAATCATCTTTTATTTTATCAATAAATTCTGAAAATTGTTCTTCAAACATTTTATAATTTTTAATACAATCATTATTAACCATAAAATCAATTAATTTATTCATATATTTTATATAAAAATCACCTGCATAAATAGGACAAAAATTAAGTAATAATTCTTCAATTTCCATATCATTTATAAATAATTTATCAACTTGATTTCCAAATTTTGTATAATAAATTTGAGAATAATTTGATATTAAATCTTCAATAATATTAATTTTAAAATCATTTTCAGAAGATTTTATTTTTATTATATTATCTGACATTACAATTCTTATAAATGAAATACTATATGATGTTTTAATTATATTTAAAGAATCTCCTTGAAATAATTGATTTTGAAACCATGAATCATCTATTTTTTTAATTGTTTTAAATTGTTTTAAAAATAATTTATATTTTTCATCTTTTATATCAAATTTTTGCATACTTTTTTTAGGTATTTTTTTATTTTTATATTGATTTAAAAATTCCTTATATTGAGGAATTATTGATAATTGTTTAATTGTTTCAATTATAAATTTATCATTTAATATATTAAAAATTATCTTTTCAATTTCTCCTTGATTAATTTCTGAAGCAATATTAAAAATTTCTTCCCATAAATTTTCACTTTTATTAAAAATAATTAAATAAAATTCTTTACACTCATTTAAATTATACAATAATATATAAATAAATAAAAGTAAATTTTTCATATTATAATAAGAAATTAGTAATGGATTTATTTTATATTCAATAAGATATTTTTGAAAATAATGTTTAAATTCTTTTCTAATATTTTTAACAAATTTCATTTTTTCTTCATTATTATCTAATTTTGATAATTCAAATATTATTTCTTCTGAAAAGTATCTTGCAAAAGAATAATCAATAATTGCAATATCTAATAATTTTTGTAAAATTTTAAATAAATTTTTTATTTTTTCAGGTAATTTACTTTCATTTAAAGATTTATGTGGAAAAACTATTTTCTTTAAATTTTTATTTGCAAAAAACTTCTCTTTCAAATTATTAAACAATTAAAATTTTTTTTATGGATAATTTATTCAAAATATTCTTTAATATTTGATAAAAAAGAGATTTATACAAAATTAATAAAATAGAAATAAAAAATTTAAAAGTTCAAATAAAAAATATAAATTTATTATAATTAAAATAAAAGATAACATTAAAATTTTATTAAAATAGATAATTTTAATTAATTCAATTAATATTTATTATTAAAATAATGAAATATGATGAAAAAAGATTATAAGAGATAATAGTATATTTTATAAAATATTTTAATTTAAAATTAAAAGAAATGAAAAACAATCAAGAAAAAAATATGTAAAATAATAAAATAATATTTTAAAAAGAACCTTAGTAATACAAACTAAAACTTGGAAAAAAGATACTGAAGATTTATTTGATTTTGAAACAGAAGATATATCAATTGATGAAAAAAGAATAAATATCTTTCAACCTCAAAATTATCTAATAAGTAATATTGATAATATAAGTTTAATAACATCATTAAATGAATTATTAATAACCTCAAATAAAAATTTAAATTCTAATTTTTTAATATTAAGTGAATTTCTTTATAAAAATGGTAATTTCCAAATCAATAATCCAATATTATCAAAAGATTTAAATAATAATATTTTAAATAAAAATCAATTAACAAGAACATGGAAAATTTCTCCAAAAAATAAAGAAACAGAAATAAAAGTAGGTGATATAATTAAATTAGGAAGAGTAAGATTAAAATTTGATAAAATATATTTAAAAAATTTAAATTTAAGAACTTCAATAAATCAAAATAATTTTCAACAACAATTAACAAATAATAATAATTATATAAGTTATAATAGAACATATTCAATGAATAATAATATTTCAAATAATAATAATACATTAAGTGATATAAATTTAGAAAAAAATGATAATAATTCAGAAGAATCAAATGGTGAATTATTATGTAGAATTTGTTATAGAAGTGATTCAAATATAAATAATCCTTTAATTTCTCCTTGTAAATGTACTGGTTCAATGCAATATATTCATTTTAAATGTTTAAAACAATGTATTGAAGCAAAAATTCAAAAAAAAGAAGATGAATATTTTAAATTATTTACATGGAAAAATTTTGAATGTGAAATTTGTAAATGTGAATATCCAAAATATTTAAAATATAAAAATAATATTTATCCAATGGTTGAAATAGGAAATTCATTTGAATCATATTCAATATGTGATTATACTTTATATGATGATGCTAAAAAAAAAACTTTTAGAAAAGGTTTAATTATTTTTAAAATTAATGAAGATTATGATGAAATTCCAGTTGGAAGAACACAAACAAATAGAATTAAATTAAAAGATATTTCAGTTAGTAGAATGCATTGTAATATAATTAGAAGAAATAATAATTTATATATTGTAGATAAAGGAAGTAAATTTGGAACATTAATATATATTAAAAAAAGTATTAATTTAAATATTATGAAAATGAATCAAAGTTCAGAATGTTTAATTTCTGGAAAACATTGTTTTACTTTTTCTTTAGAACAAAATTTAGGTTTTTTTGAAAAATTATTTTCTTTTAATGTTCAATGTTGTAAATATAATAAACAAAATGATGATAATGATATTGATGTTGAAAATTTAAAAGAAAATACAATTGAACAAATTGATAGTGAATTAAATAAAAATTTAGATGATTCTTATGTTGATTATGTTCTTAATTTAGAAACAATTATTAATGCTAAAGAAAATGATGATGATAATAATAAAACTGGAGTTAAAGAAATTTTTCAGAAATAATATAAAATTAAATCTTTTTTTATTTGTAATTTTAAGTAGTAAATTTAATTGTAAATAATTAGTTTAATGAAATATTAAAATTTATTATTTATGATTAAATATTTTTTTTTCCTTTTTAATATTTTAAAAATTTTTAATTCTGATTAGAAAAAATAACTATTATATTTGTCTTTTTAATTATAGAGTTAAAGTTATTAAAAATTATTGTATGTTCTATAAAAAAAAATAAATTATACTTAAAAAGAAATGAACTCTTTAAATATTTTTAAATATTATTTAAAGACTTTTCCAATATTGTTTATTAATAATAAATAAATGAGTTGCAGGGATTTGTTTTTCATTTAACATTTGATTATTACAAATTCCAAAAAGAAAAGAATTTTTAAGAATTATATGATTTTCATTTTCATCAATTTCAATTAATGAATCAAGGTCGTAATTTTGATCAAAATTAAATTTTATTTGATAAAATTCATCAATTGTATCAAAATACATTTTATAATTATTTTCATCTGTAATTGACAAGTGATTTTCTAAAAAAGTCAAATTATTTGAAGTAAAATGATTATCAATAATAAAAGAAGGAATATAAATAATATTATTATTATTATTTTGATCTCTTTTCATATTTGAATAAATTTCATTAAATATTTGATAAATATTATTATTATTACTCATTAATCTTTCTTTTAAATTATCAGATAATTCGACAAAAAAAATTGAATTTGAATTATCTTTTAATTTGATATAATAATATTTTGAATTTGTTTCATCTAATAAAACTTCAATGTCACCTTCAATTCTATTATATAAATAATCATTATATTTAAATATTTTAAATTCTCCTAAATTTGGTTTAAATTTAAAAGATAATAAATCGCATTCTTTATCATTATTATAAGCTAAAGTATTTAAATGAAATTTGATATTTCTTTTATCCAAAATTTCTTTTATTTTATCTAAATTTCTAACTTGTAGATCATATTTTATTATATTTTTAAAATTAGATTTTACTTCATCACTATTTAATTCATTTTCATCAATAAATTTAATTCTTCCTTTATTTTTCTTTTCAGATAATAAAACTTTTATTTCAAATACATTTATATATTTTTCTCTTTCTAAAGCAGGTTCATTTGGGAAATAAGTGAAAGAGCAAAAAATTAAATTATTAACTAAAATTCCAGTATCAGAATAAATATTTAATTTCGAATTATTATTTTCCTCATTTTTATAAACATTTTCTGCTTCAGGTATAATTCTATAATTATCATTTTCATAATTATCATTACTATCTTCAACAATTTCAAAATTATAATTTTCTTCTAAATTATTATTATCATTATTTATCATTATTCCTCCGCCATCCATTAATATCATTTCTTCTTCTTCTTCATTCATTATTCCTCCACCTTCCATTAATATCATTTCTTCTTCTTTTTCATTCATTATTCCTCCACCTTCCATTAATATCATTTCTTCTTCTTCTTCATTCATTATTCCTCCGCCTTCCATTAATATCATTTCTTCTTCTTCTTCATTCATTATTCCTCCACCTTCCATTAATATCATTTCTTCTTCTTCTTCATTCATTATTCCTCCTCCTTCCATTAATATCATTTCTTCTTCTTCTTTTTTATCAGTTTTTTTTTCAATTTTTTCATCAATGTTTTTCTCTATTTCTTCATTAATTTTTTCATCAATGTTTTTCTCTATTTCTTCATCAATTTTTTCATTCGTGTTTTTCTCAATTTCTTCATTAATTTTTTCATTCGTGTTTTCCTCAATTTCTTCATTATTTTTTTCATCAATGTTTTTCTCAATTTCTTCATCATTTTTTTCATTCGTGTTTTTCTCAATTTCTTCATCAATTTTTTCATTAGTGTTTTTCTCAATTTCTTCATCAATTTTTTCTACTTCATTTTCTTCAATTTGTTTTTTATCATCTTTTGTAAAATAATTGCTTGAATTTCTAAATTCATTATTTTTACTCTGTTTTTCACTTTCCTTCTCATTCAAAGATTCTAAAAGTTCTTTTCTTAATAAAACTTCATTTTCATTATTGTTTCCTTTTTCTTTTTGTTTTTCATTTTCTTTTTCATTTTCATTTTCTTTTTCTTTTTCTTTTTCATTTTCATTTTCTTTTTCTTTTTCTTTTTCTTTTTCATTTTCATTTTCTTTTTCTTTTTCCTCTTTTTTATTTTTTTCATTAAACATTTTTTTTTCAATTGTTTTTGCTTTATTATTATCATCAAAAATATTTGGTAAATTTTGAATATATTGTCTTTCTCCTTCACTTTTTCCTCTTATTTTAATTATTGTTCTTTTATTTCTATTAAAACTCATTTTTGAATATTCTATTGTATTATAATCATTTTCTTCTTTATTCATTTTTTTAAAAAATTCATCTTGTTTAATATAATATTTTGCTTGTTTAATATCTTTCATTATTTCATCTTCAATTGGAATAATAATTTTATTTCTATTTTTTTTTAAATTTGATTTTTTTGAACAATTTGTAAAAAAAGGATCAAAGTTATCATCTGAGAAATCAATAATACTTTTTAAATTGGAAGCATTTAAAAAATCCATATCTTTACTTAGTTTAATTAAATAATTATTATTATATAAATAAGCAACATTTGATTTATTCAAATCAAATTTTCCTGGTTTATTATTTGATATTTCTCTTATTTTAATTAATAATTTTATTATATTTATTGAATTTAACCTCAATAATTGAATTAATTGAATAATATTATTTATTATAGATTCATTCATTTTTTGTTCTGGGAAAATATTTTCTAAAATTTCATCAAATTTTTGTAAGGTAATTATATTTTTTTCTCTATTTGAAATTTCTTTTGATAATTTTATTAAATGTTTTCTTAATCTATTTAAATTTTTTATTTCTTGTTCATATATTTCATTTCTCTCTTCTTCATTAAATTTAGAAATATAATTTGTAAATTGGTTTTGAAAATTTTCATTAACTCCTAAATCATTCCATAAATTTTTAATATATTGAAATTCTTCATCTTCAATTTCATTTTTTTTACTTTTACTTTCATAATTTGATGGATTAAAAGAATAAGTTTTAACTGGATTTTTATCTTGAGAAATAATTGAAATTTTATTTTTTTGATTTATTTTTCCAGAAGGAATTTTAATAGGATAAAATTTATTATTCCAAGATTCATTTAAACGATTAGTTTTACCTTTTTCAAGTGAAGTTTTATATTTATTTTTCATTTATTTTTATTAATTTTCCAAATTGTTTTCTGTAAAAAAATAAAAAAAAAAAATATCAAATTAATTTAAAAAAATAAAAAAAATAACTCCA
This sequence comes from Isotricha sp. YL-2021b, assembly GCA_023805745.1. NCBI lineage: Eukaryota > Ciliophora > Litostomatea > Vestibuliferida > Isotrichidae > Isotricha > Isotricha sp. YL-2021b. The sequence goes on along the minus strand of JAJJKW010000442.1, from coordinate 6,579 downwards.
CAAAAAAAAATTAAATTTTTTTCATAAAAAAAAAATGGAAGATTACGAAATAATAACTCGTCTTGGAGGAGGATCATTTGCAGATGTATTTAAAGCATTAGAAAAATCAACAAATGAATATGTTGCAATAAAAACTTTAAAAAAAAAATATAATAAATGGGAAGATTGTCTTGAATTAAGAGAATGTAAATCACTTCAAATATTAAATGATGAAACTTTATCTTCAAATCCCGGTTCAAAAAATATAATAAAATTAAAAAGAATAATATTTATAAAAGAAACAGGAACATTAAATTTAATATTTGAATATATGGAAACAGATTTATATGAATTAATGAAGAATCATTTTCCAAAAAAATTAAATGAAATAGAAATACGTTCAATAATATATCAAACATTACAAGGATTACAATTTATGCATAAATATAATTTTTTTCACAGAGATATGAAGCCAGAAAATTTATTAATATTAAATGAAAAAGTTAAAATAGCAGATTTTGGATTAGCAAGAGAAATAAGATCAATTCCTCCTTATACAGAATATGTTTCAACAAGATATTATAGAGCTCCAGAATGTATATTAAAAAGTACAAATTATAATAGTCCAATTGATATTTGGGGTGTTGGTTGTATTATGGCTGAAATGTATTTACATCCTCAACCTTTATTTTTTGGAAATAATGAAAAAGAAGTTTTATTTAAAATTTGCTCTATTTTAGGTACTCCTAATCATAATATTTGGAATGATGGTATTAATTTAGGAAAAAAAATAAATTTAAAATTCCCAAATTTTAATAAAGTTAATTTAAAAGATGTTATTAAAGGAGCTTCTGATGATGCAATTGATTTAATTAATTTAATGTTACAATGGGATCCTAATAAAAGAGCTACTGCTCATAATTTATTAGGACATAAATTTTTCACTCATTCTAATATTTGTTATGTTAATTTTAATGAATTAAATATTGGTAATTTTAATTATAATAATAATAATAATTTTAGAAGATTTTCTAATAGAAGAGTTAGTAAAGTTAATATTGATTTAAGAAAAAATAGTATTAGTAGAATTTTAGAAGATAATGAAGGATTTGATATATTAATTAATAAATTGAAAAAAGAAGTTAAAGATGAAGATGTTGAAATTGAAAAAGAAAGAGAAATTTTTGAAGAAAAGTTTGAAAAAGAATTTGAAAAAGAAAATGAAAAAGAAAAAGAATTTCAAAAAAAATTAGTTTTAAATGAAGACTCTTTTGGAGATAATAATAAGGATTTTGATTTTAATAATAAAAACAATTATTATAAAAATTTTCAAAGTGAAGGAAATATTAATTATAATAATCATAATTCTAAGTTTGATTTTGGATTTGATTTTGATAATAATAATCCATTAAAAAATAATATTCATAATCCTAGAGAAAGAAATGCAAGAAGATTTTTAGAACAAACAGAAAATGAAATAAATAATAATTTTGGAAATACATATCAATCTAATCATATAAATTATAATGATAATTTAGAAGGTTTAATGCTAAATAATGAATTTGGAGAACATAGAAATATAAATAATAATGATATTAATTTTAATGATTTGAATAGGAGAGTTAATTTGAATAATGATAATAACTCTCATGCTAATAAAATATTATTTGGAATGGAAAGTAGAAGAAGGAAATAATATATAATTTATATAAAGTTTTTTAAAATATATTGTTTAATTAATAAAATTTATTTTATATATTTATTCCCATTTGATTAATTTTTTTTTTAATTATTTTATTATTTAAATTGAATTTTATAAAATTTATTTCTTATATTCATAGAAATTGTTAAAGAATACTATTAAATATTAAAAAAATAAATTGTTTTTACCTATAACAAAATTAAAACATAATATCTAAACAATTTATTTTATTATTTAAAAAATATATTTAATTTATTGAATAATTTCAAATATCTACTATTTAGAAAAACAACTAATATTATTATATAAATTAAAGAAAAAGAAAAAAAGAATTGATTGGGATTATATTTCTCTTTAACCCTATTAATATATATTTTATTGTGTATAATTATTATCGTGTCCTAATTGTGTTCTTTATTTCTTCTATCTTCTATAAGTTTTTCATAATTGCTATTAACATTAATGTAAATTCTCTTTAAATTTTTATAATCATTATTTAATGAGTTTTTTTCTCTTTCTATCTTTGTAATTTTTTATTATTTGATTCTTTAATTTTTTTTTGTCAAATTTTTATTATCCTAAATTTTTTTATTTAATTCTTTTTCTAATTCTTTTATTTTTTCTTTATTTTCTTCATTTTCTGAATTGGAATTCTAGGATTTTATATTATTATTATTTGTAGATTTACTCTTTCAGTATATTTTGATACTTCAAAATTTAAGTCAGAATTTTTTTCTCATTTTTTAAAGATAAAATATAATCATTAAATAAAGTAATTAAAAATTTAAATATATAATAAAAAAAAGAATCCAAAAGTAATTGAACTCCTCAAATAATGAAGTGTTTTATAATTTTTTTTTACTTATGATTCATCAAAATATTTAATCGTAACCACTCCAATTACAGAAATATATGAAAATAAAAAACTAAAACCAATAATATGAACAATAAATATAATAATACAAACTATTTTTAAGTCTGAATTTGTTAAATTTCGATTTTTTTGAAATAAAAAGAATAATAATTGTAAATAAATTAAAATAAACTCAATTATTGAGTTTTCTTTTTCAAATTTTTTAAATATTTTATACGATTGTAATCTTTTTTATTTTTATTTTTCGATTCTTTTAAGATTCATAAACTATTTTAAATCCATGAGAACCTATAGAATTTGCTAATAAAACTATAAAATTATACAAACATATAGCACTTATTAAACATATTAAAATAAGAATAATTTTTTTTCTATTTAATTTTTCTACTTTTTCCATTTCAAATAATAAATCTTTTAAATGCTTTAATCCTAAAATCCTTTAATTATTAAAATCAGATTTTATTATTAATTATATATAAAAAAATATCTGAAAATAACTTTAAAACATAATTTCCAAAAAAAATTTATAATTTAAAATTAATAAATGAATTATATTATTCCTGTTTTTGGATTTTTTGGTAGTCTTTTTGGAGGAAGAACAATTCAACCGGATATGGGACCAATATTAAATGCAATGAAAGAAAATGAAAAACAATTTAAATTAACAATTGAACAATTAAATCTTTCTCAAAATAAAACATTAGAACAATTTAATAAAGTTAAAAAACAAAATCAAAAATTTCATGAAGAAATAATAAAAGAAAGAAATGAAGAATTAAAAAAAAAAGAAGAAGATGAAAAAAAATTAAAAGAAGCACTTGAAAAAACTAAAAAAGAATTATTAAATAAAACAAAAGAAGGTTGTGAAAAAATATTAAATGAATGTGAAAATATATTTGATAATAAAAAAAACAAATGGTGTTTGGAAGATATAATTAAAAAAAAATTTTCATTTTTTCAAATATTTAAAACATTCAAAGATGATTTAAAATTAGAAAATTATTATAAAAATAAATTAAAAGAAGATATAAATAAAAAAAATATTGAAAATGTTTCTTGTTATAATATTCAAATTGTAGGTTATACTGGAGTTGGAAAAAGTTATTTAATAAATTCTATTTTAAGAGATGAAAAAAATAAAGCACCAACTTCTTTTGGAAAAATTGGAACATTAGAAACAAAAGAATATAAATCTGATAAATATAATTTTATTAAATTTATTGATACTAGAGGAAGTGAATTAGATGAACAAAATAATATTAAAGCTGTTTTAAAAGAAACATTAGATTATATTAATAAAAAATTATCTAAAAATTTACCAAATGATACTATTCATTGTTTATTTTATTGTATTAATGGAAATAGATTCCAAGATGTTGAATTAGATTTTTTAATTACATTAAAAAAAAAATTACCTATTATTATAGTTTATACTCAAAGTTTAGATAATGATGATTTTCAAAAAATAAAAACAGAAATTAATGATATGTTAGAAAAAAAAAATATGGATAAAATTGGAGATGAAGAAAAAGATATAAATATGATTGATGTATTAGCTGAATCAATGAAAATTGATAATGACATGTCTCCTGCAAAAAATTTAGATAAATTAATGAAAATTGCAAAAAAGAAATCTAATATATCAATTAATCTTGCTACTTTTAATATGATTAAAGAAATTTGTTCAAATGAAGGAAAAACTTTTTTTGAAGAAAAAAAAAATATATTTATAAAAAATATTGATGATTTTTTTAATAAAAATAATGAAAATGAAATAATTAATAATATTTTTTTTGAATGTTTTAAAACTTTTTATGAAAAAGATTTTATTTTATCAAAAGAAAGTGAAAATAAAATTAAAGATTTAATAAAAGAATTTATTCAATTTATTGAAGAAAGAAATAATATTAATTTAGAAGAATTCATTGAAAAAAAATCAGAATATATTGGTAAAGAATTATTAGATATACAAACAGAGGTGATGAATAAAAATGAAGGTAATGTTAATAATTTAATAAAAAATATTAATTTTTGGAAGGAAGAAGGTAAAAATAAATTGAAAAAAAGATTAATAAAAAAATCAAGAACATATGCAATTCAAAATTTTGTAAAACAATTATATTTTGAAGTTTCAGAAAGTTTTAAACAATCATTTATTGCATTAATTAATAATCTTTTTACATTTGATGATATAAAAGAAGAAATTAATAATAAAATTTCATTTAAAATATCAGAAGAAATTTCTGAAGGTTTAGATGAATTAATTGAAGATTTAAACAATTATCAAGAAGAAGAAAAAGAAAGATGTGAATATTTTAATAATCATCATAATATTTAAACATTTAATTTTTCAATATTAAAATATTTTCTTAAATAAAAAATAAATATATTATAATAATTGTTTATATATGAATATAGATTATGAAAAAGATTTGATTAATTGTGAATGTAATAATTTATTATTAAATTTAAATAATAATGAAGAAGAAAAAAATATAACATCCATTCAAAAAATATTAAATAATATAAATTATAAAATTATTCTTTGTTCAAATTATATTTTAAATATTAAAAATTATAAAAATAATTGGGGATTCTTTTTTAGTTCTGGAATTTTTATTTTAATGAATATTTTTTCATTGATTCATTTTAACGAAACTATTCATATATTAAAAAATAAAATTTATAATAATTTGATTTTACCAAAAGATCATATGACAATTATTTATAATAATGAAGATTTAAAACCATCTCCAATCCATAAAAATAAAATTAAAAAAAATAACAAAATAATTAAATCTAAAATAAAATCTAAATTAAATGATGGAAAAGATTATAGTTCATTATATAGGGAAATTAATATTTCTAAAAATAAAGATAGAATAGTAAAAAAAAAGAAAACACTTTTCAATACAATAATTAAACCAAAAGAAAAAAATAATGAAGTAGAATATAATGAAATGAATTATTTTCAAGCAAAAAAGGAAGATAATAGAAATATATTCTTTATATTCTTTTCAAATTTTATTTCCAAAATTGATTTAATAGAAATTATATTTTTTCCCAAATCATATAGTATTATTTATATAACATTATCTGCTTATTTATTTAATTTAATTATAGATTTTACAATTAATGCTCTTTTATTTAGTGATGATATAATTTCCCAAAAATACCACAGTGGAAAAAATGAATTAAATTTTTGGTTAAGTGAATTATTATCTATAATTTCTAATGTTGTTAGTTGTTTTTTTACTTGGTTAATTTTTAAATTAACTAAATATTCAGATATTCTGGAATTATGTGATAAAGAAATTAAAAACAATGAAAAAAAATTAAAAACTTTTTACAAATTATTAAGACTTATAAAAATAAGACTATTTTTCTATTTTTTTATTCAATTTATTTTTGTGTGTTTTTTTGTTTATTATTTAATTATTTTTTGTACAGTATATAAATATTCACAAACTGCACTTTTTAAAAACTATTTTTTAGGTTTATTTACTTCTTTTTTATACACTTTTATAATAGTAATTATTATTTCAATTCTCAGATTTATTGGTTTAAGATGTGGAAATAAAAGAATCTTTTTATTATCAAATTATTTAGATAACAATTTATAATTATTTAAATTCCATATTATCTTTATTATTTGATATTAGTTAAAATTTTAAAAATGGAATAAATATTAAAAATTTTTTATTTGAGTATTATAAAATTGTTTTATTAATATATTTAAATATTTAACAATGATTATTTATGAATTTAAACATTCATTGATATTCAAAATATTATATAAATATAAAAATTATTATTAAATTTTTTATATAATAAAAAATTCATTATTACTTTTGAAATATATTTCATTTAATTTTTTAATTATGGTATTTATACAAATATCTTTTATTTTTTTAATTAAATAATATCTAATCATGAATAAAATTAATTCTTCCTAAATAATTAATTATAATAATTAAAATAAATTTATTGGGGATTGGGGATTGGGGATTGGGGATTGGGGATT